>JACSZP010007200.1:1674-14295 GCA_016161895.1 Pinna nobilis | reverse complement strand
GACTATAGCTCACTTGAGCCTTCGGCTCAGGTGAGCTAAAAAAAAAATTGACAAAATCCACAACAAGATGTCAAAATACACTTAAAAATAATTTATTTCCAAATGGAAATAAGAACAACAGCACTTCCTCACACATCCTTCCAGATCACTGTAGTGTAGTAGTTTCTCAATGGAGAGTGCCCCTGGACCTATTTGAACCTGCCCCTTTTCCACCCATGGGAAGATTAGACCAAAAAACAATAACACTTGCAGGGCACCATGAGTGCATTTACCCAAAGTTTCATCAAAATCTCTTCAGTGATTTTGCAGAGGAAGCTGAAAATGTGAAAAGTTAACAGAAAATGCAAGGACAACAGACATTGCCCACATGACCCTTTGGCTCATTTAGACATCTTAATCATTTAAGTAATCTGAAGTAAGTCTTTCATGTAGCAGTAACTTACTTATAGGGTACATGATAACATTTTTAAAAGCTTCCTACCAAGCTTTTACTGCTTTTTAACTTATTATATAGGTTGATTACATTTTTTTTTATAAGATTTACATCTTTTTACCTGATTTAGAACCTCTTTTATTTCATCATCTACTGTTTTACCAGCTAGCTGACCCAGCAACAGCTCAGCAGGCATTCTCTGTGCAGCAAAATTAGCAGCTTTACTACCATCGTGTCCATCAAACACTCCATAGAGATAACAGTCATCATCTAACCTACAATTAAACAGAAATGCAAACACATGTCTTGTAATCTTAGGTGTACAATAATGCTTTAGAATCACACCTATATGTTCATATCATTTTTGTATTTCAGAAAAATTAGTGAGGCTCTGCACCATATGCTAACTTCAAGGCCAAAAGGACAAGGGTTAAATTGAATAGAATAATCTATTCAAAGTGTCATAAATAGACAATGACTAAGTCTGAATTGTTCAAAACATACAAAAATATATGGCATTGGTTGGGTGTATTATTTTCTGCTAATTCTAGTGTCCCACTCAAGAATCTCACTTATATGGAGACATCACCACATGCAAGAGAGAAGGCATTTTACTAATTTGACTTTTCTTGCAACAGAGTAAATACCTTCTTTGTTGCATTCGTATCCAGTAAGGAGCTATAAAGGGGCTATAAATTTGGTCTATGTTCACACTTTGGACCATTGAGCAGTCAGGGTTCTTTCGCCTGCTGACTCCTACTGTGACACAGGACTTTGGTTTTGGCTCTCTCATCCAAAGGACAGGAAAAGCCAACTGACTCCACAGTATAGATTCATACCCTCAACCTCACAATCAGGAGGTGGACCTGCTAACCATGGAGCCACGCATGTTGTTACTAAATACTTAGGAAACTGTCTTGAGGGACCACCATCATAAGAGACCACCTGTCTTGATAACCATAATGACATTTCTTTGGATGTCTAGGTAGTCTCTCAAAGCATGCTCCATTGTATTCTCTATTACTACAATTTTGCCTGAAAAGGCACTGTTTCCCATTTTGTAATCTATGAATCAATTACTATTGTTTCAAGATGTTACCTGAAATGAAAACTCCTATCCTCAAACTCATGCTCCTCTCTTCTAAAACCATCCTCTCTGTAAATCTGATTGGTGGAAAATCCAACTCCTGATAAAGGACAGACAGGCAAGTCATCTGTCCAACTAAGGGCATGACCCTGTTGACACAATGCAACATATCAAAATTAATATAAAGGCAGGTAGATATAATTGACATAAATTCCATGCCATCCATTCAATGTAAACTCATGAGTAATTGAAATTTTACTATATGTTGTACAAATGCACATACAGTATATATAGATTAGAGCTTGAAATTATATTTATCACAAGTTACCCTATAAAAGAAGTGTATTGGTGCTGGTGTCCTCAGACTTTGACTAAAATGAGGAAATTACAACAAACTGTAACAAACAATGTCACACCAGGAATGAATCATATACTGGCAAGCTATTCTTTTTATTGGAGTACATGGGGTCATTTATTTGGATTTAGCAGGAAGTGATGGTTTCAGGAAATCTCTCATTAAAGGAAGTGAGAAGCATTTTGTTGTAAAAGAATAATATTGATGTCCAAACAAACTCTTGGTTCCAGGTTCTTGGAACTTTTGGTCTGGGTTCAAATGTCTATCATTTGTCAAAAACTATAGGTCACATTTACATACACAAAATTTTATGTTGATATTTACTTTTTGATATGAATATCCCATTTATAGATAAGCTGGTGAAGGGCTTCTAATATTGGCTTTTATACATGTATACTCTGCAATCAGGGTTGCTGAGCAGTAAGGGATCTTAAACATCTACTGCAACATTGGATCTTAGGTTTTTATCTTCTCGTACAGATTACAGAACAAGTTATGGTCACAATTAGACTTGAATCCTCGACCCTCAGGTCTGGTGACACACATTCTTGGCTCTTGGAATTAAATCAACACTTTCTGTCACTTGCTTAATTATTTTGTACCCTTCTTGAACCCCCTCCAGATACACTAGTCAGTGATGTTTCCTAAACTTTATTTTTGCAAAGAGCTTGTTTTTCTTTTATTCAATCTGATTCGTGGTAGGATTTTGACAGTTAAGGTCAGACCAGTATGCTTTGCCATGCCTCAGTGTGCTGGGTTAGAAAAACAAGTGATATCCTAATCTTTGTAAGTAAGAGCTTTTGAGAATTAACCAGCCATTATAATTCACATTTGTTCTACTGGTTTTACACATACATTGTAGGTATCCATTCAGATCAAGCATCACCCGTAGGTCTACATATTGGTTTGCTGTGGGCATGCTTCATTTTATGTGTTACTCAGTAGTGTGAATTAATCATAAAACAAACTAAAATGAATGAAACCAAAATGAAGCAAACTTGAGATAATTACAAGATAAACAAAGAGAGAATTATCATTCAAGAGAACACAGGTTTGTGTTAAATTCATATTAGTATTTGTGCTTGACTTAGAGGAATCATTCATCACATCATGCAACTCAAAATATCAAATATTGTATTCATAGTACTGAGAGGTTTTTATAAAAGGTGAAGTCTAAAGGTGTTGGTTTTTGTAAAGGATAAAAGCACCTTTTTGTAGAAGAAAATGCAAGAAATTAATTGTTCCATGCTCATATCACCTAAACAAACCAAATCAAAAACAATGAAGGAACAGTTGTAGATGCAATGCATATACATAGATGTACATCATGTAGGTAAATAAGTAGGTAAAAAACTCAAACAAAAAGTCTACGCTAAATTTATTACTTTGATATCCAAGGAAATCAACAATTTCAATGCTGTTGACAGTTCCAGTTGGACAATTGGTGAAACACCCGGTAAAACTATTAGCTTCTCATAAATCAAATGAACTTTAAACAGTGCAAATATTAGACATATCACATACTGGTGCCAATAAAAATATCCATTGACCCCTTTTGAGCCATTACACTGGTCCAGTCCGGGTGTAATCGTATCCCTTTGGGGATTCTGTCCGGGGGGACCGTTTTCATACAGTAAATGACAGCATATGAGAAAGGCCCCCCGACAGAATCCCAAAAGGGATTAAGTCTGGGTGGACACCTGCATATCCCAAGTTAGACTAAATATATATATACTACAGGTACACTGTACAGAAACTCTACACTGGTAGCCTACTAGATTGACGTATTATCTATGTAAGGGCATGCCATTACTTGAAAACCCATGCTACATAAATCAAAAGATTCAAATTACTCTTAAATAGGTATCCAAATAAAATGGTAACGAGGTATTTAAACCCTTCCTGATTTCATGAAGGCAAGTGTGGTAGGCCTACAGGCTACACCCCAAAAATCAATTTGAATTTACTTATTTAGCCCTAATGAAACACCACTACAGCACAAAGTGCATTGAAAATATGTATATTTATAATATTTCTGGGCCATTTTCAGGGCTATTTGCTAGAACTAGAGATGCCGATCAACATCGACATTTTTTCTCCCTCACAAAACATTTCATTTGTCTGACAAAATACGTTGATTTGTTGCAGTGTGTGGATCTGATTGCTATTTCGTCAGTGATTGTCAAGCTAATACTTCATTTAACAGCAAACCTGAAATCCGATTCGAGGAGGAGAACCTACTGAGCCGTTAGATAACCGCCCATTTGCCATATCTGTGTTGTAAACCCCGTCTTTACATCAAAACAACTTCCAAGTCAAACTGAAAGGAGAAACCATCATAAAATTTCTTCCATGGCTACTGCGCATGTACCATTTGCCGAAAAATGTAAACTTCCGGAACTAAATAACATGTTGAAGGTAGAACTAATGTAAGAAAAATAGATATGTTTTAATATTTCCCATCGATAAAATTAAATGTGTACCTGTTTAACGTTACGATTTTCTTGATGATTTATGTCTCTTTGTACTGGTTTAAGTAATTTAAACTGGGACAAATATTGAAACAGTGATTAGCAAAAAAATAAAAATAAAGAGGGGAGGGGGGTGTTGGTGTTGAGTGTAACTGTAAATTGTTACGGAATGATCATCTGATGCAGTTATATAGCATGAACTTAAGTCGCAAAACTTTTTCCAAATAAAAGAGAGAAATTTGAATTTAATAGATGTAGACCTGCCAAAATTCTCTGTTTAGGTCAAATTGAAATTCCTGCATGCATGCTTAATTTGAGAGAAAAATTGATTTACAATTATGAGTGATTTTGCTTATGAAATTTGTACATACATTTAGCATGCTTTAAATGTTGCTCATCACAAAAGGGATTGTATTGTAGGACCTCTACCGAGACTAAGATATGTGTGACTGACAAGATGTTGTTTCGGTTTAACTTAAAAAATAATATCTTCCCGAAGAATCTTTCATTCATTAATAGAGACATCAATGAATTGTAGTCAGGGTTCACACCACAAAGTATATTTTAGCAAAATGCTGAAATTTTTAGAAGCTAGCTAAAAAAATTGCTTTTGGCAAAAGTTTTTTGCTAAAATTATTTCACATGTTGTTTGTGACATCAGAGGAAAAACATCCCGGGGCAATAAATTGGTAAAATACAGGTAAAATCTTAGCTCTTCCTAAACTGCTTCATATTAACCATTGTTTTGCCTCGATAAAAATTCACTTTAACAGATTCAGTTTGGATAATTTTTTTTTGGCTAAAAAAATTGAAATCCTTATGGATGTGAACCCTGGTAGTGTATGAAGATCTTTAGATTTTGGTCTATCCTTAGCACCTAGGGTCATAGTTACAGTGCGACGAAGAAGGTATTTTACTATTTTGACTTTTCTTACCCCTTAGGCAAGAAAAGTCAAAATAGTAAAATACCTTCTTCGTTGCACTGTTCCTACTAGGGTCAGAGATATCATATACGAGGTACCTTTGACATGCTAGTCACACCCCAATTGTAATATGGGACATGGATTTACATTAATATATATACTTGACAAATTCATTAAAAGCCTGAGTGCCAAGGCGTGAACCCTGGGCTGATTGGCCTGAAGTTGAGCGCTTCATCCTAGAGCCTCAATGACTCTGAGATACTCACTGACAAGTGTGTTGTCTGTAATGTTAGTGTTTACATGCCAGATAACTGGACTCTACTGATGTGCATGTAATTGTACATATTTTACATATTTCCAAGGTACATGTATTTAGATACTGATACTGGTACATTGCCTAGATGCCTCTTTTTTCCTTGAAAGATATTTTATGTTATTGTATACCGTATGAGTTGACTGCTTGGTAGCTCTGCTTTTATGAAGTAATAGTATATGTAGTATGTCATATACAGGTATGGCATATACCTTAGACTGTGAGGATACAACAATTTGATACACTGTGGTGTTAACCTATATTGAAAGGGCTGAACATTTCATTTGTTATACAATTATACTACTTGCAAGTCTCTCTTCCGTCATCAAAGTTTTTCTATAGACTGAAACAAATATCAATAGAAAATAGTCAAATTATTTCCACATGTAAGTGAAAAATTATACAATAATGTCATTAGGACAAGGCAGATCTTTCCATTTATAACAATTTACTATGGTTTTCACTTTGTTATATCACAAGGATATCTCCTAATTAACTTCAAAAGAGGAGTTGCTATGGTTAGTGTGTTTGCCCTCTGATTGAATAGTCTGGGGTTCAAATAAGAGCCATGCTGCAGTTGGTTGTCCCTGTTTTTCAGAAACACGGTAAGACAGTAAAAACGAAGGTCCTGTGTCACAGTAGGTGTTGGCATGTTAAAGAGCCCTCCTGCCCTACGGCCGTACATGAGAGTGCGGAGCATAGGCGAAATTTGTAACCCTTCATGGGCACACGGTCACGTTTCCTTATAAGTGAAAGATTCTTGGGTTGGACATTAACACTTTCAACCCTAAGTATTAAAGTAGTATGCTCTTTTCTTCTGTGTTTGACCTGTCTATTACAGCCTGCAGTTGTGAAAGGATTAAACAATAAAACCAACCAATCAATACTTCAAATAATAATGCATGACTATACTGAAACCAAAACTAATGGCTTATAGTGCATATTCATATATTGCTTGTAAGCCTACACATATGTTCTGATGTTTCAGATACATCTCTTGATGGCCATGCGGAGGGAGGTCCTTGGTTTGTACAAGAAAATAATCAGACTGTCTAAGACCTGGAGGTCCACACCATATGATCCCAAGACTACCAAGACAGAAAGACAATACATCAAGGAGGAAGCGAGAACATTGTTTCATAAAAATAAAAATGTAATGTTTGCCTGAATTTCTGTGGATCCTCAAAACCTGCTGAAGCTTCTTATAATAGATATTCAAGTTAAATTATACATAACATATAAAATATCCTACCTGCAATGGGCCTCCGTGGCCGAGTGATTAGCGTGTTCGACTGCGAATCGGAAGACACGGGTTTGAGCCGCGTAAGCGCCACTCTGCGGTTGACCGTCCCTGTCCTTCGGATGAGACAGTAAAAACCTGAGGTCCCGTGTCACAGTAGGTGTTGGCAGGTTAAAGAACCCTCCCTGCTCTACGGCCAGCAGTGCCGAGCATAGGCAAAATTTGTAGCCCTTCACCGGTACAGGGTGACGTCTCCGTATGAGTGAAATATTCTTGAGTGGGACGTTAAACAACAACGCAACAACAACATTAAAGATAAATTTTATCCATCCGTAGTTTTAAATTTAGGAGATTTAATATCATAAGAGATTGTGGTAATGACCTGTAGCGCCTGTAGTATCTTGAGCACTAGCCTCATATGTAAAATATTCCAGGTTCAGTCAGAGTTGCAACAAATCTAAATCAGAGTACATGTAATAAGTAAAAAATGTTCATTTGCTTAGCTTTGTGAATTTGAATTTAATGTTGCTGGTTGTTTGGAATGGATCCTACATACAGTCTAACCTGCCTTAGCGACCCACAGAATTAATGGAAAACCTGTCTTATGTGACCTAAATGATTGGTTCCCAAAATTGTTTTTTCCTATATAAATCACCTGAATTAAGAGACCACCTGTCATATGTGACCCTTTTGCTCCTTCCCTTGGACGGTCTCTTAAAACAGGTTAGACTGTAGTGGCCTCCTGCTTGGTGACTCTGATTGTTGAACATAAGCCAGTAGTAGATTCCTCCATGAGTTCAACAAACAAAAGAAGTCCAATGAGTGGTAAAGAGTTTAATATCCTAGCTGTTGTTTTTTTTTGTAGATTGATGATGAAGAGCTGATCAAGATGCACTTACAGGAGGGAAAAACTAGAATTGAACTTGGTCAGTAAAATGTTAAAAATACCAGTAGAAACTTATGATTGATCTTCATATTAAGTAATCTAGGGCCATGTTTGGGATTAGAATTGATTATTTGTTACTTCTGCAATGTTAAGATTTAAGCTGTGTATTTGTCATATCTCCAATAGTAAGTAGTACATTTACATTTCTCCAATAGTAAGCTGTAAGGTGCACATTATTTCTTTACTTGGGAGTAGAGGGGCTGCCGTGGCCTTATGGTTAGCATGTTTGTCTTCAAATCCAGAGGTCCGGAGTTTGAATCCAAGGTACAAGAGGCTGTCCCTGTCTTTCGGATGAGACAGTAGAACCCGAGATCCCATGTCACAGTAGATGCTGGCAGGCCAAAGAACCTTCCCTGCTCAATGGCCATGAGTGCCGAGCATAGGCAAAATTTGTTGCCCTTCACCAGCACACAGTGACGTCTCCATATACAATGTAAGTGAAAGATTCTTGAGTGAGACATTAAACAATAATACAACCAACCAACCAACAGACTTGTGAATAGATTATAAATCATGTCAGTCAATTGAAAGTTGTAAATTACCCCTGTGATGATACATTGTCCAAACTTTGTAAATTACTCCGACAGTTCTTAAAAAGAATTAGCTGTATTGTACACCACTCCTGCAAAAATAAGTTAGTTGTACCTTGTAAGCAACATTAGATCTCCAGTAGTGAGCTGTGAATCACTTCTGCAATAGAGAAATGTAAATTGCAAATAACTGCTGATTTGCAAGTTCTGAAATTGTGATTTACTTGTATTTGTGTTGTTGACCAAATATCCTACTCAAGATCTTTCATTCATATGGATACATCAAAGAATGAAACAGAGGGCTTCAAATTTGGTCTTTACTCAGCACTTGCAGCCATTGAGCAGTAAGGATTCTTAAACATGTAGGCCCATACTTGGACACGGAACCTCACTACTCAGTTTTTACTTGCTAGAACCCATGACCTTTAGATCTGAAGGTCTGCATGCTGTAATGGAGGTACAATGCTCACAAGTTAGTTGTAAATCATAGGGGATCTCCATTGGTGGGCTGTAAGATGTAAAATGTCTCTCAATCACAGAGCAGTAAGTTAAAACTCATTGCCATAAATGCTTATTTGTTCCTTCTCTAGTAGTATATACAACCCACAAAAATCAGTCTATTACCTAAGTACTTTTAAGTCACTTTTTGAACAATAAGTTTTAAAACAGAGTACACAAGTTTTAATTTGAATTCATTTAGATGACTTAGTTTGTCTTCACCCATTTAAACTTTTTTTCAATCAAATTCTAGATCTTTTTAATTGATTATTTGTCCCCTTTTTTCAGCACATCATTACAAGATACCATATCCAAGACATGTAAGTATTACAATATAATCACAAGGGTGCCATTTTAAATTCCCCGTATTGTAACTGTAAACTGGTCTAGAACATGTATATACATTGTATGATGTGTATACATAGGCAAACAGTTATGTTAACTTCACTTCTTTAGCTCACCTGAGCCAAAGGCTCAAGTGATTTATAGTCATAGTGCACCTCTGTGGTCTGTGCTTAGTCTGTTGTCCTTGGACTTTTCAAATTTTCTTCTTCAGAACCACTGCAGGGATTTTGATGAAACTTTGCAGGGTTGAAACACCCATGGTCCTCTACAAGTGTTGTGTTTTTGGGATGGGTCCATCCAGGGGTGGAAAAGGGGCTAGGTCATATAGGACTGAGTGGGTACCCTCCTTTGAGAAACTTCTTCTACAGAAAGGCTGTATAGAATGAAAAATTGAATACATCTGAGTGATCTAGAAGGATGTGTGAAGAAGTACTGTTGTTTTGGGGTTTTGTTTTTTTGGACTTTGTCATTTTTTGACATTTTTGGCTAATGTTATCACAGATTGCCTCTGATTTAATCACTCTACTTTATTTTATGCTTTATATGTTACCATATCAGGTTCAGGTTTACAAATACTTTCTTGAGAATTATATCCAAAATTTGATATTCACATTTTTGACTTATGTTGATGTTTTTTGGTTTGATCCACCCAGAGTTGTTAAATGCGTGGGATCAAATAGGTCAGGATAGGTAATCTCCTTTGAGAAACTTTTCTTCTGAAGAAATGTTTAGAATGAAAAACTGAATATGTCTGAATGATCTTGAAGGATGTGTGAAAAAGTGTTGTTGGTTTGTGTGCCATTTGGAAATAATTTTTTTTATACATTTATGACATCATTTTGGACTCTGTCATTTTTCACATATTCAGCTAATGTCTTTGATCTGTCCTTATGCTCATATTGCTCAGGTGAGCAATTTAGGTCCATTTTGACCTCTTGTTTCACTATCTAACAGATTCGCTCGATAAATGCAAAATATTCAATTATCAACATTGTTTGAGCTGTCATAAAGTATATCATTCATAATGATAATAAAACAAATGTATTATGTAGACTATCTAAATGGGTAATTTTTACCCAAAATAGAACATTTTAAGATGCTTTAGTCTGCTCAAAATGAGCAAAGACAGATGCATAGACAATTAGGTTAAAAAAAAGCTATAGGAGTTGTGTTCCTTGTCATTTAAAGTATGCAGTGATTGTAAATATTTGTTTAAACATGGTAAACACATGCTGTAGACATTAATCAAAGCTGGTTACAATACAAATCTGAAAAAAAAGATTTATTTCTGTAGTGAAATGATAAACTTCAACTACTATATGATATTTACTTAAGGTTTTACAATACATGACCTTAGATACAATGTGTAGCACAATATTTTGGATACAGTAAATCATTTCTCTGCACATTTCAAGTTTTCTTTATTTGCCTTTCTTTCTCATTTTTACTTGATTTTTAACGATTTAAAATCAGTCGATATTCTAATGTATCATGGATTGTATCATATTGAAAATACCCTGTAATGTTATGTAGTATATTGATACAATGGTTCTAGGTATGTCATTTTCACCTTACATGAACATTGAATACGATGTTTTTTTCTCAATTAGCTACACTTATAATAATTTTACCTCATTTTATACTCCTAATACTTCATTAAGGTTTTTGTACAAGATAAAAAAGTGGCATTTTTCCTCTATTTTAGGTGAATATCCCACAAAATGTTCTTGCACCAACCAGTGCAAGTCTGAAGAAAGGCCAGAAGCGACAAATCAAACAGTCTATCCCAGTGTACTGGAAGTCATATGACACAACAGACTCTGATAAAGGGAGGTGATACGTCTAATGTCAATCTTACTGTGATAAGAGAAGGCTGTGTAGATGATGGTTGCCATATTTTATGAAGACTTAATTCATTTGTTGTATGTATTGATGATTACAAAACATCAGCACAGATATTCATGCATTGACAAGCCAGCATAAAATCATTTCTGTAGAAGAATTTATGTCAGATCCTGTTACTACTCTAGATGTGTCTCCAGCATGCATGGCTATAAATAGTCCAAATGTCAGACCAAGCCAAAATATATGGTGTATATGTGTGTAAAATTAACAATGATATTGGGAAAGAGTATGAATCAATAATAAATGTTGTACAAATTTGTTTTTCCTCTGAATTGTATTTCAAAATTACTTTTGAATCTGAAGAAATGAGGGAAGGTGCATGAGTTTGGGTAAACATCAAATACAATATAGCAAAAAGTTTCAAGGAATTTATAATTTTGCTACATGTAAGCACTCTTCAGTCAGCCAGTAGATGAGTGTTGATTGGTCGTTTTGTAATCCCAGCCAGGGTTTGCCAGGCGTATCAATAATACCTTACTGCACCAGAGTAAGCCCTTAGCATTGGTCAGAATTTAGGCTTTTTAGCCCACCATTATACTGAGAAGTACTGAAGGGATCTTCCTCAAATCTTTGGTGGAGGTTTCTCGGGGTCTTATTTAGCATGCCACATTTTTTAGCGGATTAGAAAAAAATTGGAGATCCAAAGTGCTGAAATTTGAAGTAGAGTGCCATTAAGTCTATCATAGGTCTGTCAAAGATTCAATGATGGAAGGCGTCAATATCCTTCTAGGATCTCTTGTTGTAAATGATAAGCCCTACTTACATAGAGTTACATACCTGCTGTCTTTTTACAAAGAATCCTACAATAAAAACACACGTAGCTTAAAAGTGCATGAATGTTTGATATTTATTATTTGACAAATATTAATATCAATTCAATAGATATTTAAAATCTGATTTATATCATCTATGATGTTTGTCAGTTTTTCCGCAAAAACTTAAACCTTAGTCATAACTTTTGAATGATATCTATGATGTTTGTCAGTTTTTCCGCAAAAACTTAAACCTTGGTCATAACTTTTGAATGATAAGTGAAAGAACTTTCATATTTCACATGTGTTTTCCTTGTGACAAGACCTTTCAATGGGTACCAATCTTTTTTACCTTGACCTTGGAGTTTGACTTTCTTTTAAAAAGCACTAACCTGGACCATACCTTTTAAACTATAAGGGATAGGCCATTCATATTTCACATACATATTCCTCATAACAAGAGCTTTAATTTGATACCCAGACATTTTAACTAGTGACCTTGACCTTGGAGGTTGACCTACTTGAACAAAAGCTTTAGCCTTGGTCTTAAATTTTGAATGATAAGTGATGGGGCTTTCATATTTCACATCTGTGTTCCTTGTCACAATACCTTATAATGGATACCAACATTTTTGACCTTGTGACCTTGACCTTTTAAAAAATATCAAACGTGGCCCATATCTTTTGAACTGTAAGGAATAGGCATATCCCTATTTCACATATCATCACATTTCACATGTAAATTCCTCATGACAATAGCTTTTATATGAATTCAAAACTTTTGACCTGGTGACTTTGACCTTTGAGTACTAGTTTGACCTAC
>JACSZP010007194.1:431-17875 GCA_016161895.1 Pinna nobilis | reverse complement strand
TCTTCTGACACATTGCTTTCATATTTGGCACATGTATCCCTAATGACAAGAAATCTAAAAAGTGCCATTTATTTGATTTTCTTAGCCTTCACAAATGGCTTACCACTCGGGGGCATAGTGTTTCTCAAACACATCTTGTTGTTTTTAAAATATTTCTGTGTAATTTTTCTCAAATTAAAAGAAAAAAGAAGATATCTATCAACTGTAGACATCCATTGCATATTTAATGCAGTTTGTACCTGATAGTAAAATAGATAAGAGGTGGATGCCTCAGTATAAATTTATTGAATCACAGATGCAGTTATAGTGATAATGGTATAGGCCTACTGATACAACTTCTTTTTCATGATTTACTTTCTTTGCTTAACTAGCCATGAAATTGAACAAACGGAGTATTGCATAATCTTGGAACTTTGCAAAAATAATTCAAATGTTAAGATATGGCTCTTTGTCAGTAAGAAATATCTTTATGGAAGAGTTGTATTTGACATTTAAAAAAAATTTTTAAAGTTTACAATTTTACTCTGCTTTTCTTGTCCAGTGGATGAGATAGTGAAGATTTAAGTCCCATTGCACAGTAGTCATGTGTTGGCATATCAATAAACCCCTGCTACTCAATAAATAACATTATGTGCTGGCCAAAATTTGAAGCCGTTAAATGGCATTCAGTATAAAATTTCCATTTGAGTAAGATTATCTTGAGTTGGGCATTAAACAACATAATGACAACATGAATAAATAATAGCTGCAAATATTGTTATTCACATTTGCACAAGTACAACTGGTATTGTAGTTCATGAGTGGTGGATCTAGGAAGTTATTGGGTTGATTATAATGTTTGTCAGAAAATAGTATGACAGATGGATAAGGGGAGACAACTCTTGTTGAAATATGCCCTCTTAACCAAAAGCATTGATTCGAAATCTGCAAAGGAAGTGATATGTTTGTTCCATTAGGGCTGCACATACTTAATTGAGTTTTGAATGAGATGAGTACTATAAGATATATATTTCCTTTAAATTTAATTTTTTTAATTAATTTTGTTGTTGTGCCCATTTTTTCAAATCCATTTTCCAATCTGTAATTTGCAGAGGGTTTTTGGAAGAGTTGAACTTATGTGAGGATGATGCAGTTAGAGTTGCTGAATGCTTTGTGAGGAATGATGAGGGATTTGCCATCTATGCCAAGTACTGTACACACTATCCAAGGTATGATACCTCTATCAAGGCTATATACAGTATAACCTGTTTTAAGAGACCGTCACATATGACAGGTGGTCTCTTAATTTCGGTGATTTATATAGGAAAAATACATTTTAGGAACCACTCACATAGGTCACATAAGACAGGTTTTCCTTTAATTCAGTGGGTCGCTAAGGCAGGTTAGACTGTATGTATCTGTACCCAATGTGAATATTGTTACAATATGCATGTAAATGAAATAATGTACAAGTGGTGTTAATTAACAGCAATAAAAATGTAATGTAAATTAAATTTATAGTCTGTAAGAATTGATGTAGCATAAACTGTAGTCATAACTATTCCTATAACCTACATTAATGTATGTTCTATTTTCAGCGCTGTTGAAATCCTGACCAGAGTGATGAAGGATCCAAAGTTATGTGAGGTGTTCAAACAACAACAATTAGCCTTAGGGCACTCCCTCCCACTTGGTGCCTATCTGCTGAAACCTGTACAGAGAATACTGAAATATCATCTCCTCCTACATGTATGTAATAAATAGGCTGTGTTCAATCTGCTCCTACATGTATGTAATAATGTAATACAGGCTGTGTACAATCTCTTCCTACATGTATGTTATAAATAGGTTGTGTACCATCTCCTCCTGCATGTATATAATAATGTAATATAGGCTGTGTACTATCTCCTCCTACATGTATGTAATAAATAGGCTGTGTATAATCTGCTCCTACATGTATGTAGTAAATAGGTTGTGTACCATCTCCTCCTGGTTGTATGTAATAAATAGGCTGTGTACAATCTGCTCCTACATGTATGTAATAAATAGGCTATGTACAATCTGCTCCTACATGTATGTAATAAATAGGCTGTGCCATCTCCTACATGTATGTAATTAATAGGCTGTGTACAATCTGCTTCTTTATGTATGTAAGACATAGGCTGTGTACAATCTCCTCCTGCATGTATGTAATAATGTAATACAGGCTGTGTACTATCTCCTCCTACATGTATGTAATAAATAGGCTGTGTACTATCTCCTACATGTATGTAATAATGTAATATAGGCTGTGTACTATCTTCTCCTACATGTATGTAATGAATAGGCTGTATAGCATCTCCTATATGTATGTAATAATGAAATATGGGCTGTGTACTATCTCCTCCTACATGTATGTTATAATGCTATATCCAGTGTACCATCTCTCACTAGATGTATGTAAAAATGTTGTAGGCTGAGGTTAAGTGAGAGTTTATGAACCATCTCCTCCCAAATGTATGTAGTAATTATAAAGGCTGATGTTTAGTGAGAGTATTAGCTGAGCTTGAATTTGTGAATTGATGATTGTTAACTAAATATGTAAACATCTATTTAAATCAGTAATGAAATATGAATGTGAAAGTTGAGACAGCAATAAAACTAGTACTGAATTTTCTTTTTCAGAACATACTAAAAAATTACGATAAAAAGGAATCTGGTTATTCTATCATTTCGAAAGCCTTAGATCACATGACTGGTCGCGCCCATCACATCAACGAGATGAAGAGGATTCACGAACACGCTGTAAGAGTTCAGGAGATTCAGAGTCAGTTAGAGGAATACGATGGGGAAGATCTCACAAGATTAGGGGAATTAGTTTCTGAGGTAAGATTTTATACTATTCCCATTGACAGATTTTGTATGACAGCTCTTGGATTATCAACCTTGATTTTGGATATTTTATGATTGAGACATTCTATACATGTATTTTATCACTACAAATATAATAAAAGTGTAAGAGACAATGATGAAGCATGATTATACAATTGTAATATTGAGTATACCAGTGTAAAATAGCAATGTGAGATTTTACATGATTAGTGGGGTCACTATGCTAACGCTAAATGTATGACATCATCCTATTGTAGTTACTTTTTTTTTGGTGTTGAAAATCTAGATATTTGACTAGTATATAAACAAAACAATTTTTAACAAATTTGGTACATTGAGTCCATAATTATTGTATGTATAGGAAATTAAAGAATCTTTCATTATAAACTCATATGAATTGGTGAATTTCCACCTAAGGGCCAATTTCCATGGTCTTAGACTAGACATGTCTTTTTCTTATATATTTGTATAAACCACCTGTTTTAAGATACAAGCTGTCATATGTGACCTTCTTTATTCTTCCTGTGGAATGTCTCTCAAAACAGGTAAATCTGTGTATACCTTTACATGTACTTCATCAGCAATTAGATGTCATACTTATACTGGTAACATTCAAGCATTTTCATTTTTTTATTGAAAATTACAGGACATATTCATCACACATGTTTTGTTGAAACAAATTATTTTGTTTTACAGGGATCCTTCAGAATCTATGGTGCTAAGACCTCTCGCCATGTGTTCCTGTTTGAGAAGGGCGTCTTAATAGCCAAGAGGAAAGAGGACCATATGCTTAGCTGCAAAATATTTATTGAGGTAAATTTACTTGAAATCAATTCAGTTATCAATATATACTCACTGTGTTGTTCGTGTCATTATGGATGGCCATCCCTCTCAAGAATCTTTCACTTATTTTGGAATGTCGCCCATGGCTTCATGTTTTAGCCAATACATGTTACAGGAACTGTGAGGAACTAGGGATAATAAAGTCTCTCAACAACTACTGTGACATTAGACCTCAATTTTAGCTTTGAGGTCTGAACTTTCATCTGATGGACAGGAAAAGTATGTCATAGCTTGCCGAGACTTGAACCTATAATCTGATGGTTCAAAGGTGGGCACTGCTCGCTAGCCTCTACCACCATAATCAGTTCTCCTTTTCCATTTCACTATTGTCCTATTTTGTACAGTTGTATTGTAATATATCCTACATCGTGTATTCTAACTACCTTTACTGAGATAATTATACAAGTACATATTTCTACCATAACACACGTAGTTAAACTACAGTGAACTTGGAGAATAGCAAAGGCGAGAGCAACGGATTCCTGTAATACCGAACAAAATCTCCAAGCCCCTTGTGTTTACCTCTAACGTGTATAAAACCTGAAACAACGAAACTCTTGATACAATGATGTAAATTAACCGGTCCCGATGCATTCATTATAAGCGAAGTTGACTGTATTCTAAAACGTCTGTATAATCCAGGCTACAATTGATTTAATATATGGATAAACCATACGTGGATTAACACTTCCGAGTATTATGATTGACTGATACGTCAGAAAATTCAATTTTGACGTCATAAATTGATATCATTATATTAGATGTCACAATACATCGATAGGCTGACATTATTGTTGGGAACTGATAAAAAATAAATTCTTCTTGGTGTTTTCAATACTTTAGTTTGATCTTGTATTATGGTAAAACTCTTTGGGATTGATTATCATATTTATCCAATTCTCGTTACTAAATTTTCAAGTCTCTGAACGCTCGCTAAAGCTTGCACTTTGAAAATTTATAACTCGAGTTGGATAAACATGATGATCAATTCCAAATTGTTTTGTTATCTCTCTGTATATTTAGTTACATATAGACATGTGCTCATAAGTCTTATTCTATCATGAATCTAATAAAACAATCATTTCTTTTATTCTCAGTGTTCAAACCTTATGTTGGTAGAAAGTGTCCCTAAGGAGCCCCTGAGCTTTCAAGTTATTCCTTTCCACAACCCCAAAGGACAGCACACACTACAGGTAAATCACTTTTTTCCTTTGTAAGGTATAAATTGTTAGGAGTAACTATGGGAAACTTACTGGTGTTGTGGCAATTGTTCCATTTTGGAGTAGGCCCCTATGTCTAAAGGCTTTGATATTTGCAGAGTTTATTTGGAATATTGTTATGTTTGTCCTACCTTATTCAAATTCGCTAAGTTTTAAGTAAGAAATTTTCAAGCAAAAAACTGAATGGAAAAATGCATATCTCTCTCATGATTGACTTAAAGTTAAAGTTTCAGTAAAATGTAGTCTCCCTTTTGGAATTTTTTCTATGTTGACAATTCTTTTTATTTTCTCACAAATCTGACACTAATGATTCAGAAATATTAGAATTGTATTGCAAAAAAAAAAAAAACAAAAACAAAAACAAAAAAAAAACAAAACCCAAAACAAAAAAATAATAAGGGACAGATAGTATTTGGTACACTGTATGTCTGCTTGTCCACACAAATTTAAACATTGTCTGTAACCTTTGAATGTCAACTGAAGGGCTTCTATATACACATGCAGAATTGAATAATCTTGATGTTGTATGGGAAATCAGTGTCTAAAAACACAACTTGGGATTTTCTGGGGAGGTTGGGGTATTGTTGTTGTGGTATGTATAATTGTAACTGAGAATAAATGGGTTGTAAAAAAGTTTTTAAATGGATTTTAATATTAAATATTTATTCCTATTTCATTTTTTTCATCAAATTTTGAAAATTATATTATATTTCTGTGAATATAAGTAGTATTGGTCTTTAATTAGATAATTATATATACTGATATAAAGGAAATCTTTATCTTATGGGACATAAAAGCAAAGTTTTCACTCTGCAATGTTAATTTTTCAGCCCCATTTAGGTCTCTGATTTCGTAATAAAAATTTTCAACATGCTTCATTTGATTTCAGGCAAGGAATTTAGATCAGAAAAGGAAATGGTGTCAAGAAATTAAGCGACTGATTTTAGAAAGCTATAAAGAAAAGATCCCAGAGAAGGTCAAAGGTCTTGTGATGCAACTTGGAAAGAGCAAAGAGGAAGGTTGGTATTTGTAAAGTGCAAGAGACATTGTCAGTATATTTTTCTAGAATTTCTAGAAAGCATTGAACACATTTTTTATAATCTGAATTTAAACGTATAGACTCCTGATAATGTTTGTGTTTCATGTAGCATAAGGCTCTCACGGCTGCACATTAATAGCTTCATTGCAAATTTTTTTTTTTTTTTTTAAACAAGTGTATTATTTATTTTTTACATATCATAGCAAGCAACATAAGATTGACCTATGATCCTTCTTTCTTAACAGAAAATGCAACACATGAAGGAAATAAATTTCACCACCATAATGCACCAGGATATCTGGAGAAGCGACAGCGAATGAGGAGGAAGTCTGGCGGCACCATACTGACAGATATCCTCAAACCCCAGAGGGCTCGTAAAGCACAGAAGAGGGTGTGTATTTTAATATACTGATACTTAGCTAAAATCAGATCATAAGTCTTGCACAAATAAACTTCAGATAATGTATACATAGTTTAGTACAAGGTGATTGGTGGAGCAGCAGAGGCGCTAAAAAAGGAAAGGTCATATTGTTACAAAACTCAATTTCAGACTGTATTTGTTGTGAACTTCAATATACAGTGTAAATACAGTCTAGCCTGTTTTAAGAGACAGTCCAAGGGAAGGAGCAAAAAGGGTCACATATGACAGGTAGTCTCTTTATATAGGTGATTTATATAGGAAAAAGTAATTTTGGGTACCACATATTTAGGTCACTTAAGACAGGTAATTCTTTAATTCAGTGGGTCGCTAAGGCAGGTTAGACTGTATAAGTTTAATATATACCATTTGTAGTAGAGGAGATGACACTTGCTAGGGTACTCTATATGTATAAGTAAAATTCATTCTGTCGGTAATAGAAAAATGGAGATAAATACTGAGATTGTGATTTTTTTACTTGCAGGGAGAATCAGTCAGTCCAAGAGCGGTAAGTCTAATTCACAATCTATTGTTGGAGTTATTCCCCTTTTTTCATTATTTGTAGATATGCTTTGAAAAATAAGTGTTGAACAAAGCTGACTTTCATGTTCATTTCATCACTTAAATAAACAAATGGAGTAAAGCCTCGCTAAATATGCTTTATGTTTGTAGTTTATATATCATTTGTAGTTTTTGTTCTTTGATTAATCATGACTTATTACTAGGCCTTCCATACTGATATAACATATTTGATTTTTACAGTCTCCTAAGATGAACAGAAAATTCATGTCACCTTTAGCAATGGAAAGACCTCAGTCACTTGAACAAAAGGTAAACATGCTCCTTTATATTAGTTTTCTCTTTCCTACTTCAAATGTGAAAGATAGTTGTCATTAGCGAGAAGTTTACATGTTTTCTTAATATGCCTTCATTTTGATGCTCAGAACCGGGTAAAATGAAACTTGGAAAATTTTTGAGTCAAAATTATCGAAGATACATTTGATTCATATGTTTCATGCATGTGTCCTGTATCCCCATATTTTACATCCATCCAGTTTGATTTAATTTGTACTTGTTTAACATTTATTTATCTAATCATAATGGAAGTACTTATCTGTGAATATTTCGTTTGAGTGTACATGTAATTGCAATAGAAAATAAATTTAATTTTGGTCAAAACTCTTGATTATTTGTACTGTAGATCTCACATTAACCATGTCAAATTAAAACGTAATCCACATTTATCAATAGGAATTATTTGCTTACTCTTACAGGAAGAGGAGGATATATCCTGCAGTGCCAAAGATTCTTCCATCTCAAGGGAGACAACTGAGAGTGACATAGCCAGTCTGGTGTCAATGAGTAGTGAAGGTGAAAGTCAGTCTAGACCTAACTCAGCTAACATCAATGTTGGAAGAAGTACAAGCTTTCGGTCAGCTGTGAAAACGAGTCCACTTGGTTCAGGGGACTTTGACGGGGACAAAACCCTGGAAGATGTTGCTAATTCATCAAAGGAGTATACCCCCTCTAGACGTTCAAGAAGCTTTCGCCTAGCAACAAGGCTTGGACCTCTTTCTTCCTTTGATTCCTCATCTCTCCCAAATTCTCCCGTAGTTTCGTCAAAGATAGACTTTGCCAATATTCCTTTACCCTCACCAGGTTTAACCAGTCAGAATCAAGATCATGTATTTTCTCCTGGCCCCGAAACAAAATATCAGGAAACGCCAAAATTGGACTGTTCACTTGGTCATCTGTCCAGGTCTGGGAGGTTCTCTAGTATGCCAGTGTTACACAGTGCAGAAACAGACGCTAGAGGCTTATCCAATAGAAAATTCTCAGACATTGGAACACCAGGAAGAAAGTTGAGTAGTGCCAGCTTCAACCTAGGAAATGTAAGACAGTCTCCAAAGAGAGTCATTGAACTTAATAAATACTTTGGAAGGAATAAAGAAAATCTCAAGTCATCCTCAGTGGCTGAGGAAGAAGACCCAAATAATCTGAGAACTGAAGGAAAAACTGTCTCAGCCCTCCATGACTCTTTCTCCAGGAGGTCTACAGAAAATATGGCCACAAATTCACCTAAACTTAGGGCTAAGTCCATAGTTCTGTCTAAACCCCTGCCTCTAACCAATGTGCTAAACAAATCACTGCATGGTAGGGTTAGATCTGAAAGTTTGAAATCACAGGTGAAGGAGAGGTGTGATCATGATAATCCCTGGATTTATAATCCCTCAGCTTCAAAGGAAAATCTTGTAGACATTGACAATCAGAACACAGGGGGGACCAAAACTCATCAAAGAACTAG
The DNA here is from genome assembly GCA_016161895.1 of Pinna nobilis. Classification (NCBI taxonomy): domain Eukaryota; kingdom Metazoa; phylum Mollusca; class Bivalvia; order Pterioida; family Pinnidae; genus Pinna; species Pinna nobilis. Next base: position 9,200 of record JACSZP010007194.1, on the reverse strand, counting down.
GTCCATGGGTGCTGAGCTTGACGACTTTACTGGTGGTAACTGGGACTGGATCGTATATGCTAACAGGAACTCCTTACCTGTCAGTGGATATTCTCTAGAAGATCTACCAAAGCTGTATAAATATTGTACACCACCGAGAGAGGCAGGGGGACCTCAGGATCAAAACTCACATGATAACTACCAACCAAATGTTTATCATCACCCAAGATTTTCCACATCAGTGGATGCCTATGCAACCCCTCCAAGGGGTTTGATGAACCCTTCAGACATGGAAAGATTTTCTGATGAAAATATGTTACAACAAGCTCCAAATATCAGCGAAGAAGAGTTGTCCAGTGTTGGCTCCTTGCCAATGGTAAATAGACCTCTTGACAGTCGAGTTGTTCATGAGCGAAGACAAGTCACTCTGATGAGGTCAAACTCCACTCCATGTGCGCGCCCTTATAAGTTCAGTGTTGAGAACAGACAGGCGAGGACACATTCTGTTGATGTTGAGTCAATCAATGATCATGAAAAAATGGTGGCGGAAATGGAAGATTACATGAAAAAATCAGACTCAAGCGCCACACTGAATTCTCAAAAGTTTCCTACATATATCAACATGGCCCATGTGGAAGAGAAAAAAAAACTGGAGACAAATCGTGATTCATATGTTTCCACGATCTCATCTTCATCTTATGAAAGTCATGATAGCTCATCAGAGAATCAAAGCAGTGATGGTCTTGTCGATACTCTGAAACATAAAATTCAAGACTTCACACAAAAGTTTTACAGAAGATCTGGTTCCTATGACAACAAGTTAGGCTCTTATTCTGATCATGAAAACGAATCTGACTCAGAAAAACACAAACCCAAAAATTCTGAGTCAAAGTGGTCTGTTAATGCTTGGTTCTCAAGTCCTAAGAAAGATCCTGCTCCACAGGAGCTAGACTTGCAGACTGTGCTGTTATCAAGAGAACTTGGAAGTGAAGCAATCGGAAGCAGAATGGCTGACCCTGAGCCAATATATACTGAAATTGGATTTAAAAAACGAATGGATGATGCTAAAAATCTTCCACCATTACCACCCAAAAAAGACCACAGGCTTAGCAATGTCTCAGTTTCTGTGAAGGCAGAAACCATAAGCAAGTCATGTGATGATTCCCACAATGCATCAGTACAAAAGTTACAAATTCCTCAGTTTGACTCAGCATTTTCAATACAAAGTGACCTTGGGGATAGCAGCAGTAGTACAACTGAGGACTCCCCACGAGTTTTTTGTGACTCCGCTCAGGATGTGAATGTTAAACCAATTTCTAGAACAGATAGCTTTTATGAAAAGCGACTTTCTTTGGCTTTCAGTGACAGTGATGTTTTCAGAGACTCTGCGGTATATTGTGATATTGATATTGACCATCAGCCTACATCACCATCAACAAGCAAACCACAAGATCTGAAACTTATACGTGTGCCAATAAAACAGTACATACAAAATATAGAAGAAAAAGTACAATCAAAGCCACAGAATGTCACAAAAGTAAAGCCTCGAGAACCAGGTCATATCATCAAACAGAGGATGGAGAGTTTACAGAGTTATGCCTCACTCAGAAGTGCCAGCTGTAGTAGAGCATGTAGCGAAGAAAGAGAACTACGAAGCCTCAGCAGAAGCAGAACGGTCAGTGAGGATAGGGAGATGTCTCCCTTTACAAGTATGAACAGAAAGCTGTCTGAAAAATCTAAAACTGCCGACCAGTTCTTTAAAACTTTTGTGAGTGATGCCAAACTAAGTGTTAAAGATGATAATATGAGAACTTTTGGAAAAGAAAATGCGGTCTCAGGATATATGAGCCGATCTCGCAGTCGTTCTAAATCTCCAGGTTCCACTTTGAAGCCAGCCATGTCTATGGGTCGCCTTGATCAGCTTAGTTCAGATGTTGAAAATCTAGTTATTATGAAGGGATGGGTTAGACAATTGATTGATAAATTTCAGCCTGGTAAAGTGGGTAGTTAAATCTACTCTCCCTGTCCACTTCGTTCACTTTTAAAACAAACTATGATGAGAAATATTTGTACTCTAGAAAGGGTCATACAAGAAAAAAAAACGTTTGATCAACTTGTACGAAATGCAGTATCTTATTTTTGAAATATGAAGCAAAAATACCCTTAAACATGTTTACACATGAGTATACTTTTGGATAAAGTAAACTTTTTACAAATTTCTTTGAACTAATGGTGAAAGCTTTCTTGACTGAAAAAATGGTATGTTTTTCTTTCTGAATAGGTTTTACTGATATCAGCTCACCTCACTTACTGAGGGAGAGCTTATACTACCGTCCCTCATTAACATCTGCACTTGAACTTAGATTTTGTTTCTTAACTATGATAGCAAATATGACAAAATGCACATAGGATGCATTTAGGTGTGTTAAGATGGAATATGATTCCATGACTCGTACATTCTTCTTGAGTAGACATGACAAGAAGATTTTTGTATCAGTTGTTTGAAAAGCCCACAACAGAAAGCTTGGTAATCTTTGATTATTCTATGTTTCATAGAAGTCAAATGTATTACAATGTAGGCTTCTGAATCGCTGATGTGTCTGCCCCATATTTAAATAGACAAACAACAAACATCTAAATGTTATTGTACGTGCATATTTTAGAGTTAAATCATTACTATGGTTTAATTCTTCTTTTAATAAAAAAAAAACCATTCATTTCTTTCAAAAGGGATCATATTTATATGTTAATTTGACCAAAGTCAGTCTTCTTTAAAAGTACTAAATAAACATGCCTTCTAGATAAACAATGCATTAATAGCAGGTGATTTGTCACACTTCTTAATGTTAATGTTGAAGAACTGAACAAGTCTTTTAATTCCCCTCTTGACATCTATTTTTATCATATTTGATTAGATTTTACACACACGTACTCAACTTGCAGTTTTTTGTAAAACTTTTGATCTTTTACAAATACATTCTTATAATGTAAACTATTCATGGATAATTTAGTTGTCATTAATTGAGTCCGAGTTTAACTAGAATAATTGTCCAGCATCTATGTACATCTACATGTACTTGTCAACCTCTCCTGCTAACTCTAACTCATAGATTTTATTCTCAACAAAGTGAGTCGTGAAGCTTATGATTCAGGCCTGACCAGTGAAGTATTTAAAGTTCTGAATACAAGGCTCTGTAAGTCATTTATTTACACATTTGGAACAGAAGTCTAATCTCCAAGTCCATGGCCTTATGATCCAAACAAAAACCAATGAATATTAGTTCGAGAGTTTTTTCATCATCTGGCATCATCTTCACTTTGAATGGTTTAAAATATTTTGTAAAAGAAAAGAATGCTTTCTTCTAAAAAAGGAAAAACAAATTTAGTTTGGCAATTATAAAATATGTGGATTATTATGCAATTGATATTCAGACCCATTAATGGTAGACGACGGAAAAGTAATTACAATAAGCTAGACCTAAGGGGTTAATGATAAAATCGAAAAATCTTTGTTCCCTCCAACTTTCTGATCATGATCACTTGCCATGTAGTTGTTTAGAGCTTATCAGCATTATGTAACATTTGAAATGCAATATTTAATTACAGAACATCGAATCGATTCAAAACTAGATTTTATTTTCTGATAATATATTGGTGCTACATTATGGAGATTGTCTATGCCGGTGTGAGTAATTTTGTCTATTTTGAGCTGAATATGCACAGAATCTAAAGCCTTAGACTTGTTCTTGGCGTATTTGTATATGTTCTTTAATATTCCAACATAAAACCAGTTCTAAGTTATGAAAATAAGGACCAACAGTTTCTAATTCATCAATTTTATAAATGTTTACACAGACCTAGAATTTTATATCTACAGTTTTATATTGGAGTTGTGCCCATTGTTTACAAAGATCTATGCAAATTCATCTTCGTAAATTTTTTACCAATCAATGTATATACTTTCGTATACGACAAGATGTTGTTTGTGACGACATGGACACAGCATTTTATTACTTTTAAGAAATCATAAGTGCTATTTTATTGATCTGTTTCAGTTTTTTTTTTCACATTTTTATTTTAGCTTTTGATTTTTTTCTGTACATAATAGTTTAGAGAAGAGTAATTGTAGAATTCTACATATAAACAGTGCTTTGTATTTTTTGTATTAAATCTTTTGTCTGTACATTTTATTTATTTCTCTTATCATCTTTTTAAATAAACATGAATGTTAAATTTTCAAGTTTGATTAATTCATGAAGTAATTTGATATAATTTTGGATTTATATGTTAGATAAGTAAATTAGAGAGATGACATACTAAATATTTGAAGGCAAGTTTCACCCGGGGATCCTTTTGAAAATACAGTTAAAGTTTATGTTCATTTGATAAGTTTTATGTATAAGTATTTAAGATTAAGCAATTAAACTATTGTTAACATGTTGCAATACTGTACTTTGATAGGTTATGTGTGAAAGTGTTGAACATATCATGGACATTGTTTGAATGTTAACTGAATTTAAATGAACTTCTTTGAAGTAACACAATGCACATTTCTCTTTAGAGTAAATATTCGATTAATTATACCAATGTGATCAGTGCTAAGAAAATCCTGTATTTAAAACATCTATCTGAAATTTAATTGAATTGTGAAAAAGTAATGTTCATAATCATAAAATTTGCAATAAATGGATAAAGCATTCATCTGTATTTGTTATATTATGGTGTAAAGTTGTTGGAACTACAACATCATAACCTGTGATTATTTTCATAAAAGACGGATGTTAATTTTTTCTACTATAGTCGAGCCTTGGCGGACGGATGCTTCACCTTCCGGACGAAATTTCTAGGGAACAAAATTTTCAAACTGCATTGGTCATTATGATATGTGTATTTTAGTAATCCGGATTTTTCCTTTATCTGGATAATTTAATCGGGAACGAAAGTGTCCGGATTAATGAGGCTCCATGAGTATACCACCCATAGTCAACTAGGCTATATACGTACAAAATTTGACCTTTCTACTTAAAATGTCCTCTACTGGCTGTTTGGAGAGGATTGACAGTTTCTTCTCTGTTCGTCTCCATATTTCTGTATATCGATACGCTAGAGGTTCGATGTATTTTGTGCCTGTCTAGGCCTACTTCAGCAGAGTATGGTTCTTGGGCATATGCCTACAGGGACCTTGTATCGCTCAGCGACCAAACACTTATTATCAGTGTAAGTTTGTTTATAGTTTTGTTATAAATATGTTTGACTTATGTTGGTATGAATGTGCATACGGTACTCATCTCTCATCTGCTGCAATGTTAAAAGAGCGAAAAGTAAGACCTCCATAGTATCCTATATGGCGAGAACACTCACTTCCTGGCTGTGACAACCCAAAGTCGTCTGCAAATTGAACAAATTTTCTTCAAGTTAAAAAGAGTGCTGGTCAATTGAATGTGACATTTTGAGTGAAAACGATTGGTTCAATAAATACAGTTTTATATTCCTAAGAGCTGAGCGGAATTCAATATTTGACTTATTCAGTTTTCGACGATGTCATGGAACTTGTTCTAGATAGTCATTGCATTTTGCAAGATTAGTCAATGCATTTTTCTGAAAAATGATTATTATTATTAGTCGGATATTTTGGAAAGGGAACTAACTTTTTATGAGCATATTTTGGGAAGATAAAGAATAAATTAGAGAATATTTTAGAAATATGATTTAGATAAGTAAAAGCATATTTTGAAAGAAAAGATTTAAACAGCATAATTTGTGAGAGAATGTTTAGGAACGATGATTAAAATTAGTTAGAACATATTTTGATGATATGTAACCAATTTCACAGGATTGTATTTGGGGTCAAGAAGAAGCTAAATTTGTTAGCTCCGAAAACAACCTGAAAAACCAAAAGAAAAACCAAATAAATTAATGAAACTCCTGTACTGAAGTTGTCACTAAAACATAAATACGTATTGAAAAAAGTAGAACTTTATTTTCAACGCCAACGTCTGAATGTTAAAGAAATACGTTTAGAATCTGAACTAATTATTACGAGATTTCTTATGAATGCATAAATACTGCATTTTTAAAGAAAAATCCACAAGGATTTATAGATGTTTGACAAATGAATGTAAAAAGCGGGTCCTCCGTGGCCGATTTGTTAGCGCTTTCGACTTCGAATCAAAGGGTCCGGGGTTCGAATCCGCGCAGTGCAGTTCTGCGGTTGGCCGTCCTTGTCTTTCAAATGAGACAGTAAAAACCGAGATCCCGTGTCACAGTAGGTGTTGGAAAGTTAAAGACCTCTACGGCCATAAGTACCGAACATAGGCAAAACTTGTTGCCCTTCACCGACACTCGGTGACGTCTCCATATGAGTGAAATATTCTTAAGTGGGACGTTAAACAACAATACAACAACAACGAAGGTCAAAAGCTGTAACCGCACTTTGATATATCTCGCCCAACTACACAGTTGTTTCAGTTTAAAAATGGCAAATAAAACAACAATTTCAAATATTGACGAGATGCAAACAGGTGATACACCAAGCCTCACCTAGTAAAGATAAAAAAGTTAATGATTGATGAACTCGACGGTCTATCAAGCAATCCACTGAGATATTTACAAATAGTGTTCTGTACTATTGCCGACATACAAACAACATATACATAACTGAATAATAATAATACATTTATACAACTCCCCAGGGATAGTATAAACTTCAAATTGATACGTTCTGACATATACCAGCCTGCCGTAAAACGTACAGGTGCAGGAATCGATTTGTAGACAGATAACCGAATCAAACCTTAGCACTTAGGAGGAACAAATAGCCCCAAAGTGAACCATTATGAATATTATCTTAAATAACTGGCATAGAAAAATAGAAACCCCATATAATGAACTTTACTTTATTTATGATTTCGTTGTTCGCTAATTTTTACAATGTTTATAAATTGCGTCAACACATTTGAAATTTGTGCAAAGTTGCATAAAACACGTGTGTACAATCTGCTACTACCAAATAAAAGGAAGTCGACTCTAATACTTGTAGGTAACATACAAATGTGGGTGTAATTGGACTAAACTCATGTGACAAACTTGCGAACTTTTGTCTACCGAACAAAGTGGTAGCAGACTCGAACGCTTTTGAGGTCAGGTTCACAGGTACGTGTCAACTTATGAGTAGCACACCTCATAGATGAGTACTTTCAACTATCTGAAAATAAAGAAGAAGATATATACATATGTATATATTTATGTATAATGTTTGTTTGATTGTGTATATGTAATCATACTCTTACTACAATAATTTTGAAAAGACCGGACCGATGAATGTTGTTGTTGTTGTTGTTGTTGCGTTGTTGTTTAACGTCCCACTCAAGAATATTTCACTCATATGGAGATGTCACCGAGTGCCGGTGAAGGGCGACAAATTTTGCCTGTGCTCGGTCGTAGAGCAGGGAGGGTTCTTTAACGTGCCAACACCTACTGTGACACGGGACCTCGGGGTTTACCGTCTCATTCGAAAGACAGGGACTGCCAACCGTGGAGTGGCGCTGCGGGAATCGAACCCCGTACCCCTCGGCTCGAAGTCGAGCACGCTAACCACTCGGCCACGGAGGCCCCCACCGATGAATGTAAAAATTCTGAATTGCTTGAAATACAATGAGAATATCATTATACAAAATATGAGATTATGAAATGTATCATAACACACACCTCCACCCCCTGATTTGCATTGTTGTTGGATTCCATTTTTCCGTTTTTTAACTTGTCAGATTTGGATTTTTCTTTCGATGCCTTCATCCTGTTTGAAATTTTCTTTTCTGCACGTTTCGTCCTCTGTTTGTGCAATTCGCCTGCTTCACCTAAGACAAACGCCAGCCATGCTAAACCAATAAATATCCAAACGATCACCATGATTTTATAGAAAGCTTGATTCTCGATTGAGTCCATACCTAATCAAAGAAAAAATATATATACATGTATACATAAACATTGGCAATCCTAGATACGCAAATTATAGGGGTAAAGCAAAAGCCGCCTTTGTATAAAGCCAGTCGTTATATAGAGATTTATATACAACTGGTACAGTTGAGGACAAATTTGGTACTTTGCCAAGGTGTATTTGGGTTTGATATTGATGTTGTTTTGCATGTTCTTTTTACGAATTTGGTCTAATTTACTTAATAAAAATATTTGGTTACACCACATAAGAACTACCATGGTCTAAAATAAGTCACACGTTCCTATTATAACCTGATCCCACCTCTGGTGTATCCAGGGGTCCGTGTTGGCACCACTTTATTTTACATTCCTTATAGTAATTATATGATCGACCACTGTTTGTTCTCTTTACCTTTTCACTTACCTATTACAAAGTCTCCAAATCCAATGGTTGACAGAGTAACAACGGCGTAATATACTGATTCTGAGTACGTCCATCCTTCCACGTGTGAGAAAATGGCCGCTGGTATTAGCGTGAACACACTCATCCCGGATAAAGATATCACAACAGATTTGAAAATTCTCTCAAACCGAGGGAACTGTGTGCAAAAGGTTCTGTTCTTAAATCTTTTTACAGGAATGGATAACTTTTCACCAATTCCAGCGAGTAGCACTCCAAAAATTGGAATTCCAGATAAAGCGTAAAAAACGACGAAAAGGCGACCACTGGTGGTGGATGGGGTTTGATTCCCGTAACCTTTAAAAGAAACAAAATAAGGCAGATAACACTGGTTTTGACATGTATGCTTCATAAAACATATTGCTTTATCAGAGACAGGAAGGTGTAATTCGATT
>JACSZP010007192.1:2001-22212 GCA_016161895.1 Pinna nobilis | reverse complement strand
GAGAGAGAGAGAGAGAGCAATTATATTTGTGTGTGAGAGAGAGAGAGAGCAATTATATGTGTGTGAGTGAGAGAGAGAGAGAGAGCAATTATATTTGTGTGAGAGAGAGAGAGCGAGAGAGAGAGAGAGAGAGCAATTATATTTGTGTGTGAGAGAGAGAGAGAGAGAGCAATTATATTTGTGAGAGAGAGAGAGAGCAATTATATTTGTGTGTGTGAGAGAGAGAGAGAGCAATTATATTTGTGAGAGAGAGAGAGAGAGAGAGAGAGAGAGAGAGAGAGAGAGAGAGAGAGATGCAACCTAGTCGCATCTATTCGTTACGAATGTCTTTCTGTATCACTTTCATTTTGCGTATTCGGGCTGACGTACGTAAGTTAAATTCGACCCCATCATTTATGTGTTGCTGCCGTCTAAGAAACTGTTCACTTGATTTCTTGCATTAAATTCTGTGCTCCATACAATAAATCAAATTTGAAATAATCTGACATGTAACAATGTACATTGTTTCATACAAGAACAGTTAATTGATACACTTAATCATCAGTACGACATAAAGTCTCACGGACATTTTATTGTTGGTCACGACAACGGGGTTAATGCCTTGCCACTAAAGGTGAAATAATTAATTCTGACTGCATTATCTGTTCAACTAATATTCAATGTCAAGTTTAAGGTAATACAGCTCATAGGCAGACGTTACCCATAAGCAGACGTTATCTAGTTGTTGACGTAATCAACAGTTCCATTCACATAGACAAACACATACTTCTGAATAACCGTATTGGCGTGGAAGACAAATATCATCATCGATTATGTCTATTAGAAAATAATCCGCTTACAATTCGACATCCCATATAAAGTCAGTAGAGCCATCAAGGATCTACAGACCATACCATCACTCAGGTAAGATATGGATTCGTTTCCATAAAGACTTTGAAGTTTAGAATTTCATAATTTTGAATTTGGATCAATAAGATCCAAAAGTCTTAACTGACAAATTTTCTTGACTTCATTGGCGCCAGTTATGGCTTCTTCCTCTTTGGCGTTTAGCAGTCTGGTCCTCAGACCTTCTAATATTGCATCCTTTTTATTCTGCCTTGCACAAATAACGAAAGGGAACCCAAATTTTTCCCGGTATCGGGAATTCAAATCTGCCATTTCCGATTTTTCCGAATCCGTGAGGTCCATTAACCCGGCACTCTTTTGTTCCCCGGCCGACTCGGATGTCAGGTTTCCTGCTGCCGCTATTCTTCCGGCTAGATCGGGATGCAGTCTTAGAATCCCTTCTTTTCCTGTAAAAGACAACTCCAAAATAGTGAATGCTTTCTTTTATTTCAAATACTGTATACAAGGGAAATTTTCGCCCCCGTTTTATTTTCGCCCTCACTTTCAGTGGGCGAATTCAACACAGGAAATATTTTTAACATTTAATTCATTGAATAGAGCCATGAATGGATTGGGCGAATTTAAAACGGGGCGAAACTGTTTGCAAGTAGATTAGGGCGAAAATAACACGGGCGAAAATAACCCTGTATACAGTAATCGTTTGTCTCATAAAATACTTTCGGGCTAACAAATAATAAGTTTATATAAATATATCATTTTTATGTTGAATTTGTGCAAACCTGAAGGAATCAGGTTATTAAGAGGAAGATTACTTTATGTAAATGAAGTGGTAGCCAAAGGGAGATAACCGAAGGTTAACTTTGACTTGTCATAGACCAGAAATACATGTACATCTCTACCTTCGATAAACTCGTTTTCTATGCAAAGTCACACAAAGTTACAATAAAACCGTCATGGGATGTTAAAATCTGTGATTTCGAATTCTGTTAACAACCAATGGAATTGTTACAGTTACAGAAATAAAAGGTACGGATACACAACATCAACGAGAGTTTATGATACACAAAAGCGGTTCTGAAGGAGGATCTAAACCAAGTTTTCAATTGGACCTTAGTGCAATCTGGTACAGAAAACGAGCTAATTGAAAACATAGCATTAAGATTAGAATAAAACATACAATTTGAAGAAATTTATTTTGGCTTTTAAATTAAAGGAATCGTTCTTAACAAGCTCGGATCATTTGCCATAAAGGAATAAGGTTTTCGATAACTGGTCCACTGTAAAATTCTGATGAATTAAGTGAGAAATTAATTCTTGTCAAAATCGCTCGATATGAGCTATTTTTTGTAGGTTTGGAGTATTGCATATATCATCATTATTTTCATTATTATTTATTTATTTTTGATTGTTTTCATACTCCGTGAATTCAGTTTTTGTTGATATGTCCAATTCTACAAGTGGGAGAAAATAGACCGGCTGAAATAAAGTCGGGAAATGTAAAGGTTTCCCGTCAGTAACCCTTCCGAATTGATACGTTGAGACAAAAAGGGAGCTCATGTATAACACTCACTGAGGGTATCTTGTATAAGATACTATATATTAAAATACTATCTACGAAAGTACGTTTGTGCTTCAACAAAACTCAGTCCAAAATTTATAAATATGCAATACCTTGTACGTCTGTAAACCACTTATGCTTCAATGCAAAATTAGGGCAAGTTGTAAGTCGGGTATGCTGATCCCTAAATGTGAAAGTTTCAGCCCAAACAGTGACAAAATTACAGTTATGTGATTCTCGATTCGGTTCGGGTTCGGCGTACCCGATAAACACCCTCACCAAAATTAGTGTTATGGAGTGGCAAAAATTGCGATCACCAATCAGGATTATGTTCTGTATATAATGATATTAAGTACAATACCGTACCACTGATTGGTAGTTGATCAATGAATTCTTCAATGCATCTGTGAAGATGACTGACGTCTGTAAACGGTCTCTCCCGCCAGATGGCAGCAGCACACAGTCCGCAATGCTCAACCACGTTGCCAAACTTCGTTATGAACTCCTCATAAGACATATTATTTACTGCAACAATATCCATCTTCATATCTGAAATGAAGAAACTAAAATTTTAAAAACATTTTTTTGATCTAAGAAAAATAAGTGTTATTTAGTTGATTCAAAAATCTAGTTTCGAGTTCATCCGGATTTGCATTTACAGTAGGGCCTACATTGTATTTCCTTGCGCCGCGAGCGATTTTTTTTCACATATATTGTTGTTTAACGTCCCTGCCGTGAATATTTTACTCATATGTAGACGTCAACATGTGCCGGTGAAGGGCGACAAATTTTGCCTATGCTCGGCACCTACGGCCGTAGCGCAGGCAGGGTTCTTTTACGTGCCAACACCTACAGTGACACGGGTCCTCAGTTTTTTTTTTCTCTCGTTTTTCTATATGTAGTTCCGATGTTTTAATGAAAGGGCTATCAGCTTGGATCTTATCATTATTATTCATTAATTTCCCTTCGAACTTAAGTTAAACATGAAAACTATCATAAGAAAAACTATTTTATTGGACTGGCCTTATGCGAGACACCCATAATGCATCGAATAACGACCCGTGTACTTTCGATGGGACAGATGATATATTTATTACGTAAAATATCCCAAACCTGAAATTTGACTGTGGAACTTTTGGAAAATTTCCCATGTAGGTCTTATGTGAACATAAAGCAAAAACGATATTCCTAATGAACTCGAAACTCTGATATTGATTTTTGTACATTCCTTGCCGGGGTCGCCATGTCCTAGTGGTTAGCGTGGTCGTCTTCGAATCGAGAGGTCCGGAGTTCGAGCCCGAGCCATGGTACGTAGGCTGTAGGATGAGACAGTTAAAACCGAGGTCCCGTATCATAGTGAGTGTCGGCACTTAAAAAACCCCATGCTCTACGGCCTTAAGTGCCGAGCATAGGCCAAAATATCACGGTGACGTTTCCATATAAGTGAAAGATTATTAAGTGGGACGTTAAACAACAACAAAACAAGGAAACGAACTTCCATGCTAATTTTTAGCATAATGATAATAAATGCAATAATTCCAATCATCAATTAACTACAAATAATAATAATAATAAAATAATAATAAAAATTAATTATAATAATAATAATAATAATAATGTTAATGATAATAATAAAAAAGGATGATAAGAACAAAGATAGTAATAATAAGACATATGATAGTTTAACTGATAATGAAACTGAATAAAAAAAGCATTAACAAAGAAATAAATGACTAAAAAACATTGAAACCTTTCTCCAAGAAAGTTTTTTTTTGCATTAACTTCTAGTTATTAAGTAAATTCAAATCTATGCGAACGGTTAACAACTTGCAAATTGTCTTTTAAATTTCTTGGATCTTTAATATTTATCAAACATTTAATCATTCATTATATTTCAGAGATAAAGTTATATATGATGTACGATTAAACAAATAAAATCAACGTTATTTATGTACACGTTACTTTCCAAAAAAATTATTATGATTTTCTATGAGCTAGCTATTTAAATGGAAAAATCTCATCAATTTCTAATAAACCCTTAATGCTCCTCGTCACCTACTTGCATTAGAGTTATCTTTCCTTAAGTATCAACATAAATAAGTTGACCTTACGTCAACATAACGAATATTATGCGGCATTCACTGTCCTGAGTAACGATAAAACACGCACATGTCCTAATTAAACACCGAGAAAAAATGTCGGTTTACCTGCACCGGTTCTACAGTAGCGATTTATGTTCCTAATCTACGTGACTTGTGAGATAGGCCTAGCCTATGGGTCGCATGCACATTCACAGACCCTCTCTATCACTACCGCTCAATCATAGTCCTAGTCTCTGATTACCCAGTTTAACAGTTAATTACCAATCAGATCTACTCACCATGTATCTACTGTCTACCTCCAAAGACACCGCAAATATGTTTTAAGTAAGGTCGACTAATTATTATTCAGACGTTAACTTTTCTTTTTTTAAGATCGCCATGCAGTCGACGGTTTTTAATACGATTGGGGTTCCTCAGGGGTAATGAACACATTTAAATTTACAAGTGGGTTTTAATTTCAGCAAAGCACTGCTCCACGGTACAAACAATTATGAGAAAATCTGTGCTGCGGTGAATAGAAAGAGAGAATGAGTACATATTTTAGAAGAATGGCTGTTGAGTTGAACCTGGAGGCTTGCCACTGAAAGTAGAAACCGCATTCCAAGCAGGCCAGGGATTTGAAAAGACATTGTCAATGACTTTTGTAATATCAACATTTAGTAGGCCTCAATTATTAAATACAACATCAGTTCAAAACTGAAAGCAGACCTTGACTTAAGCACGGTCCGCCCCTCCAGAGTGTATTTTAGCATAGTCAGCCACAGTGACCAACTCATCAGAGCATTTCTTTCGGCTGCTTCATGTTCAAAAGGCCACGCCAGATTCTGGCTACTAATCTTGAACAATCAGTATATAAGTCCAATGAGACGCTTTTGTTTGAAGCCTTAAAACAAAAACCTCGCGATCGAACAACGTTGGGTATTGACATATCAGGGGGCTGTGGTAGTCTAGTGGTTCGCGTGTTAGACTTCTGACCTTGAGGTCTGGGATTCGAACCCGAGCCACGCTGAAGTTGGTCGTCCCTGTTTTTCGGATGAAACAGTAAAAGCCGAGGTCCTGTGTCAAAGATGGTGTACAAGCAAATCGCAAGTTTTCGAACAAAAAACGTTCAAAATTTGAACGTTTTGGACTTTCAAATATTTTTTCCAGGTTGACCAACACGCTTAGATGGCAAGTGATTCTGTTATAAAACTAAGAAATTAACTGTTCAGAATAGCTGACTTTGAGTTTTCTGGGCTTCCGCCTTCATGTCTAACATAACACCAACTGTTGCGCATTAAAGTATTTGCTGTTATTTAGTTATTTATGTGGACCCACGTAAAGTGTAAAATTAAACGGAGGTACAAGGACGAAGAGAAATTCCTCTCGGCCGAAAGCATTTTGTATGGCGCTTTCGATCATCTACACTGACCAAATTCTGTAACAGTCGAAGCTGTGTAGGTTAGAGGCTGATGATAGGATTGATTGAGAGTCATCATGGCTTCGTGACCGTATGCTTGAGCCTCGTTTGATTCAGATCTTTCTTTCCTTATCCTTCTGACGAGATAATAAAATCCGAAATCCCATACCACACTAGTGTGTGTCAATTTTTTATTAAGTACCACACGAGAATCTTTCATTTCAATTCAAGTTGCTGTCTTTGCTGGTTAATCAGGGAATTTTCCAGTGAAAAAGTCACCTACCTGTTCTGCAGAAACTCGAACCCTGGACATCACTGGCTAATGGCATGGCGAGCTCTTCACTGCATGGCCCTGATCGACTCTCGGTCTATACGTAATCTGTAAAGCTGTATCCGGTAAGTTTGCGAACTCTCACAACGTACATTTCCGGCTGTCAAATTGTTTGTTTAACACGCAGTTTATTTTCGTTTTTACCTCTGTAGCTGTGATAAATATTTTTCACCGGAGAAAAAAAAATCAACCAAGGTAAGTGTTTAATCCTGAATTATAGTATTTTGAATCGTAAAATGTAAACATAGTCGTTTTTCGACACGTGTCTCCAGTGTTTACAAATTGTTTATAAATATTCATAAACTTTGTCGATCTAGTTTATCAGCTTTGGTCCGGATCGGAACTTTCAATCCTTTGCATTAACAATAGAATGTCCACAAATCTTAATATTTCCTGAATGAGTTTTGATCAAGTTAACGTAATTTCCCTTAATCTGAATATTGTTATTTCCCAAGTCAAGTAAAATTCATGTGCACTGGGCGACTGGTGCAGACGTCATCCCTATTGTATTCATTAGTGACGTCACATGATAGAGCGAAGCGCGAAAATTTTGCTCATCCTTGTTTGTATGGAAGCCCTGAAGTGCCAAATTTTTATTTGAGTATTTTCCTAGTTGTTTTCATTGTCACTGACTTGATTTTTAAAAATATTTTGACACAATGATAATGGCTTGAGAAATTGAATTTCATAAAAGAAAATAAATGCATTTTGTGGGGCATTTTAAAAGAAAAAGACATCCTGAAATACAGATTAGTTTTTTTTTTCATTTATGTTGTCAGACAAAATGTCAGCACACAAGCTAAAATACACTGCTTAGGTGTTGAGAGAAATCAATCAGGATTTTTCAAACGTGGTCTGCCTATCAGATAGGCAACACGGAATCATGGTGTTCCAGAATCCACGTTATGGCTAAGGCTTTCTTCTGGGTAACCCCTTACTGAAATTTTGTGCAACTGCATTGTTTACAAAGGTTCAAGAAGAACATTTATCACAGTATTAAATACAAATGACCCATATTGGTTATGAATATTGTAGATGGCAGATGGATGGATGTGGCCAAAATATGCAATCGTTACTAGCAGAAAAGGAAATGACCCTACCAAGCATTAGTTTTACGGCTTCACGAAGCGCTTTAAAGACATCAAAATGGTAAAGCCCCCCAAAAGAGAGAATAAAAGAGATGATACTGTAACTGAATAGGTTATAAACGATTATTTTGCTGCACTGACAAATATTTCAGAAAAACTAAAAATTAAAGATCTGCCAGCTAATATTTTGAATATGTATGACACATCAATCAATCGTGATCACCTCTCCCTAAATCCCTACCGAAGACGGACCAACAACAAACATGGTTACATTATGGCGATCCTCAAACACAACATTGATAGCTGCCGGAAATGCATTGGGCAAAACTGTCCCTACTTATATCATATCTAAGGGTCAAAGATTGTTGAAGGTAAACTGCTCCAACGGCGTCTTAGGCACGCAGTACAGGGCAACCGCTACTGGGTGGTAAAATCAGCCAGATATTTGGCCTTCTTCAGCGACGATTTCTGAACACACGTAAAGGCAAGGCCATGCCTCCTCTTGTATGGTGATCATTTCACTCACATCAACTCTTAAGTCATAAATATAGCTCGTCGAGAGAATGTTAATCTTTTTGTAATGCCGCCCCATTCCAGCCATGTATTGCAGCCTTTAGATGCTTCTGTCTTCAGTTCATTCAAAAAAGGACTGACTTGCATTGCGAATTCCAAAAGTACACTTCATCACCATCCAAACAGTGTTATGACAATTGATTAACCCCAACAGCTTATTTCACGTTCCTACAACAAAACAACCATTGCCAAATATAATGTCTGGTTTTAGAAAAAACATGAGTTTTTCCACTAAATCTCTCATCTCCGACTATGTAACCACCTGTCCTCAATAGAAATAAAAACATTGGTAACCCTTCATCAATAAGGAGGAAAGAAAAGACAACAGGAATGTGAAAATCCCTTTCGAAGAAAAATAAAACAAAGAGTTTTCCGATAAGAAAGAGGAAACACAATTTATACCTAGCATATGCGGCTGTTGTAACAGAAGAAGAGTGCTATCTGGAAGCTAAAGAAAGACATGAAGTAAAAAAAAAGGAAATAGAAGAGAACACCAAAGAGAACGAGCTAAGTACAAGTACATGTTAGAACTGATCAACGCTTTTCAAACCATCTTTTTGGTAATTTGAGGAAAATAAGTACAGTGAATTTGAACCAACAATGAAAACAAAGGTCTCCACCAAGAAAGGAAAAGGTCCTGTTCCAAACGAAATATCAACAAGAAATCATAGTATCCTAAGCCTGAAGATTAAAAGAGGATGATTAAAAGTGTGTTATTTGTAATTGCAGCCAGGTGGACCTGCACTATATCAATCATTAACATATGTATCCTGGGGTCAATGCAGTGGATGTGACAAGTGGGTTCATTTAAAGTTTAGAATTGTAGTTGCACCCTTGACGAGAAGGAAAACTTAAACTTTCCTCTTTACTCAAATGAACGATAGAAAAATTGTTTTATTTTCTTTATTTATTCTCTTTAAATTTATCTATTTTAAAAAGAGTTATTTATTTTTTTTACTTCTTTTCATTATCATTGTTTTTATTGCTTATTTCTTTTTATTAATTTATTCATCTATTTATTTGATTTATTCAGTCAATTCTTTACTTTACTTTATTTATTTATTTATTTATTTACACTATCTGAATGAATTCAACAACAAGTTTGACTGAAATAAGAAAAATTAACAGACTGAAAGTAATGCAAAATAATATGACACTCAATAAGTCTGAATATTATGAGCATGGACCGCCGTAGAAAGAGCAGAAATGACCTGGAATGTCAAAGGTCGCGACTGCACAGACTTACCGGACATACAAACAATTACCAAAACATTTGGGTAAGTACATTTCAGCGTTAACTAATACATTTTTACCACTGTTTCCACTCTAAATTTGATATAGTTAAAGAGATCTAATGTAGAGCTACAGCTATGTATATAGTTATTAATATATCTAATGAAGGCATTACGACAATTCCCTGACAAGAGTTTTAAGCTCGCAGACTTGCCGGACTGCACCGTGACCTTATAGTCTTTATACAATTTTGGCCGACGTGGCCTAGTGGTTAGCGTGTTCGACTTCTGATCGAAAGGTCTGGAGTTCGAGCCCGAGCCACACCGCTGTCCCTGTCTTTTGGATGAGACAGTAAAACCCAAGTTGCCATGTCACAGTAGGTGTCGGCACTTTAAAGAACCCTCGCTGCTCAACGGCCAAAAGTGCCGAGCATACGCAAAATTTGTCGCCCTTCATCGACACACGGAAACGTCTCAATATAAGTGAAAGATTCTTGATTGGGGCGTTTAACAACAATCCAACAATAATAATATAGGTAATTGCTTGAAATATATACGAGTATGTCATGTATATATACACAGTGTAATATCTTACGAAGTTCGTTTCCAGACTGATTCCATATTTCTCCTTCTCTTGGGACTTGCGTTAATCATTTTAATCAATCTCTCTCGTCTCTCTTGTGTCATATTATCCCCGGTGAAAGACTTCGGCTGTGTTTACCTGTCATCGACGTCAGACACCAAGAAGTAAGATCATGATCCAGGGAGAGCTTAATTGAAATCAAACTCCGGACGTGCGAAAGAGACTAATATTCCGAATGATTATTCCATTGTGGACGAACCAAACAGACACACAGACAGAATTGACAGTACAGGGTCAACTACTTCGGACGTTGAGACAGTGGACCAGTATGAGGTCAGCCTATCAGCCTTCTTCGGATAGACGCAGCAGTATCAAGTTAGAAATGTATATCAACCAGTAGATATGCTTCCACATTGCTATTATTTCCTTTAAAGACAAACTTGGTAATTTTATTGCTACGTACAGTTCAACCCACGTGCATTGAGAATATTTTATTATCTTTCAAATCATCAGGGTTTTCAATGTAACTGGAATGCTAAAGCAGTAAAGTATTCTAATCGAAAAATGAGGGCCATTTATAATCAAGCTGGATTTTGATGCATTGTGGTTCAATATACAGAAAAACTTCGATAAGTCGAAGTTCAAGGGACCTTTTGAAAAAGTTCGAGAAATCGGGACTTCGACTCATGAGTGTATTAAAATTCTTGATTTTATCATGCCGCTTTTTCCCGTGGCATACATTGACAACCCTTTTTTCACATTAAAATGAATGTAAGAATTTATTTCTGAACATTGAGTCTGTAGGCTAGCTGGACGGCGCCGCAATAAAAAGCAAAATATGTGTGAGAAAGACGATGTGCAGACTTTTGTACAGGTAAATTTATAAGTTCGTTGTATTTGTAGTGATTTACGTTATTTTTATTGCGAAGAGTCAACAAATTTATTCGAGACAGCGAGAAATAATGACTCTTAAACCTCGAGTCTTGAGAAGTATTTTAATTGGATTTTATAATGAGATAATTTGGGATTTTGAGAAAAGTTCGACAGATAGAGAAATTTGAGTCATTGAAGTTCGACTCATCGGAGTTTTACTATAAGTGGGTTCCATTTGACTGTTGTATATTTATATCCGACTACATGTGTGATAGGCAACTAATTGCACAGGAAAATACCCCTTAACTGCGTAAGTTATAATTTCGGAAGTTTGTACACTGTATAAATGAAATTATGTTAAAAGTGATGTCAACCACAGATACAATCATAACAGTAGGGCGGCGATATTCGGTGGTGATGGTGGATGTTGTTGCAGTTACTGTCGTTATTGTAGAAGTTATGGTTGTATTGTTTTGCTTAGCTTTTAACTTAAGAACCTTTAGCTAAAAAAAGTGTTATCAAGTGCCAATGATGATCTTCAGACTTTAACGTGTTCGTCCTTTGATCGTGAAGTCATGAGATCAAATCCGCTGAGGTTGGTTTTTCCCATTCTTCGAATGAGACAGCAAAAAAGTCTATGTTCAATGTCAAAGTAGGTGTGGGTATGATGAGGGATATTATCCCCTTGTCCCATACCTAAACCGTCCTTTTTCTCGTGTATGACCTTCACCGATTGGGACTTATTCCCATACTCGACAATATGTGACGCGACGGGTGCCGCGCGCGGAGTAGGACTTGCTTACCCTTCTGGTACACCTGATCTCACCCCGGCTTTTGGTGGGGTTTGTGTTACTCTTTTTGTTTGTTTTACACGCTTTGTTGTGTCGATTTTTGTTTGTGTTTTTGTTTTGATCATGGTTTTGTCTGCATTTGAATTTTTGCGTTTAGATTGCCCCCCTTGGTGCCTTCAACTATCACTTTTTTATAGAAACCTCCATGCTCAATAACCATCAGTATTGAACATAGGCAAAATTTAATGCTCATCACATGCATTAGGTACACTTCATTATAAGTATACGACTCTTGAGTGGGTCGTTCAACAACAATTTGACCATTCAACTACCAAACTAAGTTACTCAAAGTTGACGATCATCAGATCTGATCCAAGAATGATATGCAGCATAATTTTGAATGTGTCATATGCTCCGATCACATGGCCCTTGATACCATTTTGCATTTGTGTAAAAATAAAGGACACTTATCTTGATAACACGGAAATATTTTTAGGAGCATAATGAGGTTTTCCTTTGCATTTATTTTTCTTCTAGTTTTTATATCACAATCAATTAATTCTTAAAACAAAGGATGATTCAGGCCGTTTACTAGATAACGTTTCAAAAGTAAAGACCTCTCTTGAGCATTTCGGAATTGGTTTTGACAATTGAAAATGAACCACAGTCTCCACGCCTGTGATTATCTGTGTTTCCAGAGCATATCTGGTAATATGATAATGACGATGCCATCTGTTTGATCACAACTTTGTCATCATATTTCGAAGTCTCTAAGTACATCGAAATACCGAACAATAATCGGTTGTATCGTAACGAACTGATGAATGTGATAATGAATCATCTTACAGCGATGTTATGCCCGATTTTACAAACTAAATTCTTCTTGGACAAACTATCCCTAAGGCCAAGAGCAGTGCAGTCATTAGGAACGAGCCGCTTGTGCATGACCATGAGTGCGATAGATAGAGTTCTCAGTTCACGACTCGGAGATTCGAGGCCTTGATTTCCATTTGCAGCATACTTCAGTAGAATCAAGAAAAACTTTGGTGTTTAGATACAAAAAAAAAAAATGGTTGGGAGTATGAATCACCATCCATACTGAGGCGCCACCTTTTTTTCGTTGGTTAGTTGTTTCTGTGATACTGTTTAACGTCCCACTCAAAACTCTTTCACTTATGGTGTGGTCATCGTGTGCCAAAAGAGGGCGACAAAGTTTGCCTTTGGTCGGCATTTATGGGCGTAGAGCAGGGAGGCCTCTTTAACATGTCTACACCTGTTTTGACACTTGACCTCGATTTTACACCATTTGTTCGTCTGCCGCAATTAAATGCAGGGAACATGTTTTATTTTTGTTTGATTTTGTTTCCTAGGGGGCTGGGTGTGTAAGTGGGTTTATTTCAGGTCGTCTCAGTAACAAGGTGAAAATATATTTAAACCTGATGACCTTTATTGTTAGCTCATTTCCATAACAAGGTTGTATTTTATTAGAGAAGCGATGTATTTACAAACACAAGAACCGCATATTGTTTCCTTTCTCCGAATTCGTATATATAGCTGCAATAACACATGTCTGAGTGTGCCTAATACTTTTGCGCATATTTTCCCCTTTGCCTCTTTTTATCACATTACCAACAGACTGTTATAAATGCATAAAAAGGGGAAAACAGACAAAAATCAAAGTCACGATTTATCATTACTTCTGTTGTCTAACGTTGTTTTTCTGAGTGAGGTTGCCATTTACCCGAGATACCAATGAGCAAAAATGTACACACATATGATCCAAAGACAAAGTTACATACACACGCCATCTTATATTGCAGTTTGTATTGCAGTATGCATTCGATTTTGGATATAATTTTATTCATATAATGTTTGCGTGTGCTTAATACCTTACTGTAGACACACATACTGTCCACAATGGTAAAACAAAGAAAATTCTTATTCTCTTTGTCTGATAAATAGTGTTTGTTCGTAAAATGGAGAGTTGTAGATACTAAGAGACATTCTAACAATCATCACAATCGTCTAACAATACTATGACGATAACAAAAAGAAAAAGTACTACAAATAATGATCAACACGTCAACGCATGCAAGTAAAGATGAAACGATACGAACCTGCTAAATTCGGTGGTGAATCCAGGTGTTCCGGAAGGGTAAGCTTTTCCGCTCAACGGATGGCACCTGTCGTGTAGTTCATGCTACAAATTCGAGGATAATCTGTGGTATCAATATCCAAGAACAGTCAATAGGCCATGGTCGCGACTGTAAAACATTCGAACTGATGATTTCAAACTAATCATTAGGAACCCTTAGTGACGTAGCTTCTTTTCCAGTTGAACCCCTTTGTCAAGGAAAACCCTCAAGGGAAAAGTATGCTCTGGAAAATCTTATCATTTGAGAGATGAATACACCATGTTTTTGCTACAAAATAGGAGCAATAGGAAAATTCATGTAATTAATCTATCGTAAAATATGGTTGATATGACTTTACATTTATGGAAGTTATGGTTCTTCTGTTATGGATGGCTGTTATATTGATAGATGCTGTTCCAACAAAATTTCTATAGAAGCATACAAGGCAACAATCAGTGCATCATAAAATCATAAAACTTAATCGTGTTAGAAATAAAGTACACATTCTTACCTGACAACGTCTGACCCATTCAAATTGAATTTGTTTGATCTATTTAAAACTTTATATAGAAATTTTGTATTTCAGACTATTTCATTGGTTGGTTTTCATTTTCGATTCTAGTGTAAGAAAACAATAGTTTTCTGTCATTTATTCTTTCTTTTGTCTGTTTCCAGTAAGAGATGGTATGTGTATGTGAGATGGTATGGCGTTCGCCAACTCGAACACGTGGGTTTACCTCGGGTACACCGGTTTCCTCCAACAGCAAGATCACCCGTATGCCGACATCAGATCCAACGGGAGACATTGGTTTAAGTTTACATAACTTGTTTGATAATCGTTGTGAAAATAAATTCTGTTTAAAATGTTAAAGGAGTCTCTGTGACCGAGTGGTTAGCGTGTTCGACTTCGAATCGAAGGGTCCGGGGTTCGAATCCACGCGGCACCACTCCACGGTTGGCTGTCCCTGTCTTTCGGATGGGACAGTAAAAACCGAGGTTCCGTGTCACAGAACCCTCCCTGCTCTACCGCCAGCAGTGCCGAACATAGGCAATATTTGTATTTGCATTTTACGCGCACTCCTTATATTAAGAGTAAAAACTAAGAGGATAAAAGTAACAATATAACCCTTTGCCGTTTTATGTAATAGAGATACAATTCATAGAAATATGAATATCTATCCAGACATAGCAACATGCTTACTGGCTGTCCCACAACTTAAAATATTAAGAGCTCTCCATATACATGTACTTTTTAAAGTAACAACTAATCAGGTATATGTGACAATACTTATGAAAATGCGATTAGTGTTTTTGTAATCGTCTAGACAACTGCTTGATGACTCATCAACTCCCGTAACCCATACCCTTTCCTATTTCTAATTTCGTGATTACATAATCCATTATTACAATTTTATGTTGGCTTTGAACACGACACTTACAAGCATGTGCATCTTTTGTGTACGGTCTCTTTTTGCTTTTTTCCTCTTTTTTGCTCAAAAAGCTTTTTGGTTAATATAAATACGCAATGTAATATTATAGGTTTGAGGAAGTAAACAGAACATTACAAATGTCAGTGCATGTACATGTTTTTATCATGTGTGTTTAGTGTATCATAAACAGAACATTTACGTTTTACATTTTTAGAGGGAAAATGAAGTACTTATTTCATCTTTTGATATGTCTGTGAACCCTTTATTGAGACGCATCTTTGGTTTAGTTTGAAGTTTGAATATTGCAATTTAATTTTTCTTTAAATTCGCTTTGTAAACAAATAATGCAAAGAGAAATGATATAGAAGACCGGAGGCCTGGAAAATGAGGAATTGTTCTTGTTGTTTCAATACGTCTTTCATTGCTGTATACATCAATACCTACCTTCCCGTCTTTCTGTCTACATACCTATACCAATTTACTCACATAAGTATATGAAGTCATATATCCAAAACACAGAAACTTGCAAACACCCATTCATCTTTCCTTAATCTTTGAATATGCGTTTCATGTTTGTTTACCTGAGAGAGAGAGAGAGAGAGAGAGAGAGAGAGAGAGAGAGAGATGCATTACATCCATGCAGTTTCAAAGATAATATCTTAAGTTGTTTCATAATAAAATTCGAGTTACAAAAACATTATAATGATTATCGGTAAAACTATGACGAGATATTTTATCAAGAAGAAAATCTATGAAGTTTAAAAATCATAGCATCTGAACAATAAAGAAGGTATTTGAAAATGTCCCATTAATCTCAATTCTATTGTTAAATATAATGAATATTCTATGGTGCAAATAATTGAATAAAACAACCTACGTTAAATTTCTAAATTAATTTTCCTTTGATCAGTGGAAAAGATCTATTTAAGTATCGTAGAGATGACTGAAAAGATAAGGACAATTATAGTTTCCTGCATCAGCCAAGAATTCTGTTTTTCGTCGGAAATGGAATGACTTCCCGCAATGATGTGTCGCCAGAAAGAACATTCGCCTCGTGCGCGTGATAAATTCAAGATGGCGACAATAGACTCTCTGTAAGACAATCTCTAAAGAAAGAACTGATGGTCTTGCGGATCAGACCATGTACAGCTAGGTTCTCTTTCAGATTAACAATTGATTCGCTAATGATCATCCAGAGATGCTAGTGCCGATTTGGAGAAAATCCAAAAAATGTTTATCTACATCAGAAATATAACTAAATTTTGCATTTTCTATAGTAAAAAAATATTTTGAACTGAACAAAAAAAAAACAACAAAAAGTATTAAGATTTTTCTGACAACGAGCATCTCTGTTTATCAATTTTCGAATTAATCTGAGACCCAAAACTTGAATATTTAAGTCTTTCATCGGCATTCGTGATGTCTCCCTGTGAGATAATGAAAAGCAGAGAAAAAAGTGACCAGAAAAGGCTTCAGTGATATTCTAAAATAGCATTTATTTTTCCTCTTGTTTTGTATTCCATTTAATAGTTATTCACTTGTTCGACGCTCGTGACCGTTATGTTTCATTTAGAAGTATATAAAAATGCATACCATCGCAATTTCTCGAACAAAAGTAAAATTTAAGGTTGAGAAGAATAAAACGAACAATAAAGAAACCTTTCATATTTTCTGTCTGGATTACAAAGTTTCAGTAATTCCCCAAATGAGATACTTAAACTTTAACTAAACAAAAATAAGACAACACCCTTTTTGAAACCTTCCAATTTTTGTCTGGCTTACAAATTTCAGGATTCCAAAAATAAGAATCATTAAAGTGCATTGAACAAAAAGCAGTACATTTAATTGTAAGCCTCGGCCCTGAATCAATATAATGTAGTGTATAAAAAGGGAAGCAGTGGAAATTTTATATTTTCTTACGTTTTCAGAAAGAACACTCAATATGTTTCAGTTAGTACTTTTCACTTAATGCTTTTGCAGTGTTTACCTTAATAAATCGAGGAATGACGCTTTCTTTACTTATTGTCTTTGTCTTGTTTTGTTTTACGTTGTCCGTATGTTGTAACACCGCAACAAACAGTGTTGATAAAAGTTCAATTTAATTTTTTCTCTTGATTTAAATTCGTTTAGGAACTCTGTGAAATACATGTATATTGAAAAATATTGTAGCATCACAAACGAATAATAGAAATATTGTTCTAGCTATCAAATCTGGGTATGTATTTAATATTCTTGGAACGTTTACGACGGGTGTGGCATGTCAACAGCGGATGCCGACTCCTTCCAGACTCCTGGTCCCATCCCGTTAGTAATTTGCATTCGTTTTTTATATGTTGAGGCCTTCAATATTCTAGACCTTTAAACTTGGATTTTCGAATACTCTTTGAAACTGTAGCCTGTCGAAGAAATGGTACACCATATATCACAGACAGTTTTATATTCCTTATACACAGTGTCTCTTAAAATATGAAAACTAATAAAACATGAAAGCCCACGAGGTACTGCCTTCGCTGATCATGATAGATTTTTGAGTTTGACAATGTTACTACAACAACTTCATCAACAACAAAAATTGTAGCAACAATAACAATAACAAGAACACATCAACAGTAACAACGTTTGAAGCTGACACAACTAAGATATGATGAAGCAGAACGTAAATATAAGGTAAGAACTCAAAATTCATAGCTACACATACGCATTTTGCGTACATTATAACTTATCCTCTCTGCTCTAAAACAAATTCAGCAAAGAATAACTTAACTCAATTTAAAACAGACAGAATGAACAAATTAATATTATACTAATATTTTTGTTAATGCCACCTCCGCTAACTAAATCCTCAATATCGTTGCCATCAACGTTGCTATAATCATGTTGGCCAATGGTGTCATCATAATCTTCATTAGTTTTGTCACCATTACCTTGGCCAGTGTTATCATCATTTCGTTCAGGATCGTTCCCTTTCTCCTTATCATCAACATAACCATCATTATCATCAACATCACTATAATAATAATAATAATAATAATAATAATAATAATAATAATAATAATAAAAATAATAATAATAATAACAATGATGATGATGATGATGGAAATAAAAAAAAATAATATTAATAATAATGATGAAGATAAAATTATAATGATAGTAAAATTAAAAACAATGTTTACAATAACGATAGTCTTTATCATCATTTCATCATGATGGTGATGTTGATGATGATGTTGTTGATGATCACCTTCATAATCACCATCATTAGTGTCACTATCATCATCATCATCATCATCATCATCATCATCGCATAACAGTAATCATCTAAATTGCTCCGGTAAATAATACAAATAGCGGCTTGTTGCGCACTGCTGCATTACGGGACATTTGAATGAGGGCATAAAATGAGAATTTCGTTGCGCTGTTTAGATGTGATAACATGTTATTGCTCTCAACTTGTTTTGCAAACTCTTGTGTATACTTATATTTATTTTACTGCACATAAACAGAATTAGAATCCAGCGCACATGCACTTAATGGAGAATAAATTGCGAACGTTTAATCGATAACTTCGTAATAATTCCTCCGATTGACATAAAAAGGAAATATAAAATGTTCATCTGGGTTTCTTATACGTTTTGGTTTTAATGCAGTTTGATCAAATTTGTGCAACATAATCCTGGATGAAATTCACAAACAAGCTGCAGGTTTTCTCGACCTAGTTATAAAATTTAAAAGTTTACATTTTAGGTCATTTCCCTAACATTTTTCTATCATTACTGAACATGGGAATGCTGTGCTTGTATTTTTGATCTTGCTATTCGTATTGAATACAAGCACAGACAATAAGCCATTGGAGTATTTATTGAAAAAATAGTCACATTTTCATTCCTTCTTTCCAGCGTAATAAAGCACACATTGGAGACAGCGAGCCTCATTGGCTTGCGTGTTCGCCTTCTGATCATGAGGGTGTGGGTTCGAATTCGTGACAGGCTGCGGTTTACAGTCCCTGGCCTTCAGATAAAACCGAGAACCATACCACAGTAGGTGTTTGAACGTTAAAGAATACTTCATGCTCTACGGCCATAAGTGCCAAGTATAGGCAAAATGTGTCGCCCTTCAACAACACAACCAACAAAACAAAAAAAAAAGTTCATATTACTTCTAAACGCCAGATAAATACACATGGTAAACATAGCATATTGTAATTGTTCAACTTACACTGCTTTGTATAACACATTATGAAAATTGAAACCAAAACAAAAAAGATATAGTATATCATATTTCCTTCGGTTTTTAAAATTCTTTTATGAAAGATTGTATTTATACTGCATGCGATACACATTGTCTAATAAATCATCAAGGATGAGATACGAAGAAAAATGATACATTCCGTCAATATATTGCTTAATAATTAGAGGATATCTTATTCCTTTAATTGTTAAATACATTTGTTGTGGAAAATGTGATTATATTTTTAACACATGTGCCATCCTTCATTGAGCTAGATAATAAATCAACAATGAAGTACAGATCTTATCAAGCAGGCTTTACTTTAAAACAGCAATCATGCAAATGATAATCCTTTTGATAATTCGTCATTTGTAAGAGTACTCTTAAACTGGGTAGTTGGTTAAAGATACGCTTGTTACATTTTCTTTAGAATTGCATGTGTTTATCTTTTACAGCGTACCGTAAGTATATGCGCATAATGGCGACGTGATTAATAGAATAAAGTGTATTAATGTCGATTTTAGAGCAAATATATTCTCAAAAATTAAGACTAGGGTCAACTCATGGTATGTCGGAAGTTGCGTCCAAATTCACCTTGAGTTATGTCCCTTCAGGAAGACTAAATATTTCTTATGCCATTCTGATTACCAGTAAAAGTATTTTATTTACCCAAGCTGGTAAAGAAGACGTGAAACAATAATCCAGAATTGAAACCACATCCGGTTCGAAATGGCAGCGCCGAAAGTCTACATCGACATCAGACAGCAAAGTATGTGTTTTGTTTGTTTGATTTTGTTTTTGCTATATTGACAATGTACATAGTCATATGGTGTCGACCAGTTTTTTTATGGCAGAGGGGAGAACCTGGTTGCTAATGTACCCTGCAAGTAACCAACGACCTTCTGCAAGTGACCCGACAAACTTTCTCACATAACCAACTCAGGTTCCAGCGGGGTTCGAACCCGCGCTTACTAGAGGTGAGAGACTGAATGGTCCAACGTATATGTGATGAAGCCTTTGATAAACTAATGGAAAAACAACAC
>JACSZP010007191.1:0-13567 GCA_016161895.1 Pinna nobilis | reverse complement strand
TATATATATGAATGACAGGAAGTTTCTAAATTATGTTGATAACCATTAAAAAAATTGGAAACCAGACATACAGATCAAATAAAGCAGGAAGATCAGTCAGTCAGTGACTATATCGTCGATTTAAGAATAGAAATAGATGATCAACCTTATCTTACTAGAAGAAATATAGATAAAAGTATAAAAAGGATCTTACTGATTCTCACTTTCTCTTGGACGACTGGTCTGGGTCGGAAGACTAAAGAGGTAAATGAAGGGGAGATAAGAAACAAGAAGAATGAAATGAACATTTCATATATTTAAACATTAGCTAGAAACCATCTTTCCATCACAATACGATTTTATGTTTTATCATAATATTTTTTCACGAATTATGAAAACTAAAGTACATTGATTATTATAATAATTTAAGTCGAATTTGATTGCTCTGATGTAGAAGGTTGACAAATGTTAAAATTTCTAACTGTACTGTAAATAATTGGCAAAATGAAGTAAAGAATAATGAGATCGTTTAAACATAAATTACATTTCTACTTACTCTTTCTTTCATGGTATTTAACAACTGGAAGAAATGAAGAAAAACAACAATGAAATGAAAGGTCAATAAAACTTAATTTATAAATTTGAGGATCAATCTAGGGGGAAGTAATATTTATACACATGTATAAGAGAGAGAGAGAGAGAGAGAGAGAGAGAGAGAGAGAGAGAGAGAGACAGAGAGAGAGAGACAGAGAGAGAAAAGAGAGACAGAGAGAGTAAACTGTGGAAAACGGATATATTAGTACCGATGCAGAATTAAATTTCTTTCCAGGAAACAGGAGTTTTTAATTACTAGGATAAATGGTTAAAGATGTATTCATCCGAAGTTGTTAACAAATTACAAATGAATCGGGATTTCAATATAATAAAAAAGAAGTGAGTTCTTCAATAGGTGATGTGATATTTCAGAAATATCAATATTCTAAAAACACCACTTATCTGCACAAGACATACATCGTATAAATTTTAAATATACGTAAGCTGCTCTACGATTTTACTTTGAAGAATTTTAAAGAAGCTATTTACAAATACATGAAGGTTATCACATGCTGTGACAAGATGCGTTTTTTTATGTCTTATGACAGGTGCATCCAACAGCCGTATGGTGGGAATTGGTACCAACGACCTTACGGTCAGAAGGCCAACTACTGAGCCGCGCCGGCCCCTGGAATCAACGATTTATAAAATCGTTTAGGAAATATGATTCTGTAGATCCCGAAATGAGAGCACGGAATTAATACCGAGTCAAATCGCGAGTGGAATCCTTTGTAAATTTTACTTTCTGGTCTTTTATTTACCTGAAGATTTTGTTCGTGATGGAATAATAATCCACAAACTTATCTTTAAAACTCTAATAGAAGTAGGTCAATCATAGGCCACTTATTCGATGATAATTTACTTTGGAGAGGTAGACAACTCGCAAATAAACTACTCATATAGGGGAACGTTGTTGACCGTAACTATGGGAGTTTTATTACTTCCTTACGTTGAACCCGAGAAACAATATCGGATTCCCCCTTTTTGGATGTTGGATAATATTCCTGACAGTGATTATGTGGCAGTGACTATAACTTGATAAACAGGTGAAAATAGATATGACTTTATCAACCGAAATCCACTTTTCCTCAAAATCGTAGGGTCTCCTTGGAACATTTGCTGCCGATGTGGCATGCTAAAGCTAGACGTTGTCCTTCCGGACACCTGGTCCCATCCCTTTTGGTATTGTAGTTATTTTCCACGTTGAAACCGTTATTATTCTAGACTTGTGTTATTAAAGGACGACTAGATTATCGCGATAGAGATTTTAAATAATCCCGATTTGAGCTTAAATGGCAAAGTGTCAGAATTAAATACACGTACCAGCAAAAAATACACTTGAACAGTCCGCGATCCTTTCAAATAATTTCATTATTTTTTGTGTGAGGTTGATTGTTTTGTTATTAAACGTCCCACTGATGAATGCTTACTCTCTACTGTATGCTCCACTACATGCTACTACATGCTCCACTTAAATGGAGACGTCACCGAGTGCCGGGGAAGTGCCTGATAATTGACCTGTGACGGTTCTTTAATGTGTCGACACCTATTTTGACATCGTGGCTCGGTTTTTACTATTTCGTTGAAAGACAGAGCCAGTCAACCACAGATCTCAAGAACAGAAGACAATTACGATTATAACGAGAATACGGATGCCTGGTTTTGTAAGAGTCTAAAAGAAGAAGTGATTGAAAATCAAATTTCGATCTTAACTCTTACATAACAATTATCTTACCTTTACGATATTCGGGAACAGGAACTGGTACGTCGACTGCAAATACAAATCATGCACGTTAACAATTCATTCAAAAAACATTACCTTGCCTAGTGTATATATGTATATATGTATTCAGTCTAGAAAATCTATTTGTCAGTTTACATATATTACTAACCCATGTCAGTTGGAGTAATCATTTCGAATGATATGTTTCTATAAGTTCACTGGAGGGTTCAATATTCTTAGAGTCAAAAAGTTCAACAAATCCATCAAAAGTTGCTTATTTATACATTTTTATCATTTTTAAAGCTGATAATCACATTTCAATAAACTGGAATCTCCTGCATTTGGTGTCCTGAATGAGCCAAATATATATTTGTTTAAATGACAGTTAAAGTTCATTGCACTTTAAGTACATCACATAATATTTTCCTCATTCATCCATTGATAACTACGTGAATACTATTTAGTGTAGAAATCATCTGTCCTTAACTACGTGATTACTTAACGTAGCAACGGGACTATACCTAGGTATAGTCTCCCGCGAAAACCCGACGTGACGTCAATAGTTCTGGCAATGACGTAACGTTTTGCGACAAAGTGCTGGCAGCAAGAGGGTTAAGTGATTTCCTTTTGCTGATATCAATACAATATTTTTGGCTTAAGTTTCAAGATAATATAAAACTATTCATTATCCTTGCTCTTTGAAAAACACACATGTGATGTGATGTACTAAATCTATTATGGACCTCTCCCTCGGGAACAGTTCTCCTATAGTGTTGTCGGGTGAAGTATAGTACCCTCGCCATACGGCGATACCACAGGACTACAGTTCCGTCGGGAGAGGTTCATAGTAGATTATTAAAGCGCTTCAACTCCTGCATACTATGTTTGTTTACTGAAAAAATGATTTAAGTGAAAAGATTCCTAACATAATATTTATTGTTGCTGGTTGGTTGAATTGTTTTTTAATGTCGAAATCAAGAATCGTTCACTTATAAGGAGACGTTACCGTGTGCCGATGAGGGTGACAATTTTTGCATATGCTAGGTACGTATGACCATAGAGAAGGGGGAGTTCTTTAACGTGCCAACACGTACTGTGACATGAGAACTCGGTTTTTTTATTGTCCGAAAGAAAGGGACGGCAATCCTAACCATGGCTAATGCTCTAACTCCGGATCCTTCGAATCGAAGTCGAACACGCTTAACAACAGGCCACGGCCGCCCCGATAATCTTTATCAAATGCAATCCACGATATCGTATTCCATTGGTCTAACCAACACCGCTTAAGCTCCGCTAAAGTTGTACCAGAACCAAGGACCATTGCATTTTTCTTATATAAAACTGTTTTCTCAGCTGTTAATATTTTCTCAAGTCTTTATCAATCTTAGTAATGATTCCGACCAGAATAAATCTTTTGATATAAAAATCTCGAATGATTAAGTACTGAACTGAATTTTCCCTGAAATCACAAAATGAGTTCAAAGGCTTAAATGTTGCATATGGCTAAGTATTTCTCAAGAGTAAGAAGATCGACCTTTGATAGGGGATAAGATGTCAAATGGGTTTTTGACGTTTCGTTTCCTTAGATGAAAAAAAAATAATGTCAAAGCTCTACTTACTGTGCTCTGGCACGACAACTGTAAAACGAAGAGAAGAACAACAATTAAAAATAGTTGAAATGCATCAATGTACATTTTATACGTAATCGCTGAATTTATACACAATAAAATGGTTGATAAAAATCGACAAAATGGTTGAAATTAATTCTTTATACAAAAGGGTCACCTAAACGAGCAATTTAAAAGCGTAAATTCTAAAAGAAATACAAAATAAACAGTTGGACAAACACGAACCCCATAATCACTAGACAGGGCACGTTCTCAGAAGGAGTTAGGATCACCTGTTACCAGGTCATATCCACCGTGAGCCCTTCATCTTAATCTGGTAAACGGAGAAATCTGCAGTCAAATCGTGTGTGAAGAATGGTCTATCAAGGAGTTATAGCAAATTAGACTGCATTTGATCTAGTGATAGGCCGTACTGACAAAGCAGACTATTATACCGACCCTTAAATTTGCGAAATGCTGACGTCAACCATGACTATTAAGACCCCTTATTATCACCTTATTTTTCGGTATATTTGTAACCTCTTGCGCTGTACATGGTTCATAAGAGATAGAATGTTAGGAAGTATTTGAAGATTTACAGTTAAAATTTACATTAAACGGTAAAGAAATAATTTTCTTGAGGAATTTAGATATTTTCGATTTTACTTTTGATTTTTTTAAATCAATTTCATTTTACTTGGTAAAGTGATTAACAATTGGCCCGTACCTGTCTGTACTTTGTGAACCTTTCCTGAAATACAAAATAGAAGAGTGATGCGGTGTAAATATACATTCAATAATTGACTCCCTTATTTTGAAAGCAATGACGTCACAATACTCGAAAGATACGCCAAATTACAATCAAACAATAAAAAATTGAACATATGACGTCATAAAGATAAAATCTATATCACATCGATGATATAAATCTATTTCAGCAACATCAGTTGTTATATTTGCACCAACGATAACAGAAAAATATCTTTTTATTCAAACGCTATGCCCAGTTTCTTTCTGAACTAGTGAACGGCAGTAGCAAATGTCATTGAAAAAAATGTCATTATTAATGAATAAAAAGAAAAAAGAAAGTTATAATCATCCTTCCCTATGTATATACATAGCTGACAATCAATCTCAAACATTTCTTATGAAAATTGAAAGAAAACGGTCAGTGGACAATCTCATAATTGCTAAAAGGATAGCAATATAAATAACAGGCTAAACACGAATTTTGGATATACCAGAGTGGCAATCAGGTAACAAGAAAGACGTAGCCTAAAATGTCACACCCGGCGTGATATCTTTACATAAAGTCTCACTGAAGAATCTTCCAGTTAGATGTTGACGTCATCATATGTCAGTGAACGGCAACAGGGTTGACCTTAAGCAGAGAACGTTCTATACTTTACCGACACCCTCTTTTAAATTGAACCTCTGTTTTACTGTCTCATCCAAAAGACTAGGGCAGCCAACCGCAGTTTGTATAGGATTTCAAATCAAAACATTTTGATTTGAAGATGATATCCACTAGGTACGTAGGCGCTATGACCTATTCTTTCTGAGACTACTGTGTACCGTGTATTAGACTATACTTACTTGGTACGACAACTGTAAAAAAGAAAAAAAATTTTAGAAATAAAATTCACAAAAAATAAAAAAGGACAACTAAGTACGTAAAATAGCTCAGGTTAGTTACGCAAGATATAACGGTAATTCAAAATTGCAGATAATGCATTCAATATCATAAAAACTAAACTTACTTATTTCAAGAAACGTATTATGAGATTTGAAATACAAGTCAATGGAAAGGAAAACTACGTACCATTCTTAATCATGTGGCGAGGTCTTTTCACAACAACAGGTTTGATGGCTGTAAAAATAGAAAAATAACGACAAGTAAATAAGGATTAAGAATTTGAAAAAAAAAACCATTGAAGGTACTGTCATATCGGCAAAGTGAAACCAATATTCAGCGATTATTTTTTCTGTAAAGTAACGGGGTTTTCAAAATATTGGCGTTAGAATGATAGTAAAGTTATTCATTTCCAAAGTTTAATTTATTTTATATTAAGCGGACTTTTAATATATCAGGCTAATATATAAGTGGGTTACACACTTTAGCTATATACTGCTAAACAGAAATCCCTCTTAAATTGAATAGATTTAAATAAGCTAGCTCCGTTTATGTTAAATATGTTATCTTATGTTAAAAAAACATAAAGAAAAGTGGGATAAAATCGTTATATGATTTTTTAGGGTAAGACAAGGAAATATATGTGGTCAGTCGACTGCGCCTTGCCAAATACGTAATTTTGACTGACCACATATATTCCCATTTCCTGCCCTAACACTATTATAAGTGATAATATATATCCTTGCTTCAAATTTAGCTAAATTAATCAAGATATTGTCTTGTCGCTTAGGTGCGAGAACGTTTCGGCAGTCGACGGACCGGTTTGGTACTGGTCTGTGCCTTTCAGCAGCTGACACCGGACTATTCCAGATCAGGTTTCATATAATGCATATATGCGTTTCGTGCTTGCTTTAGATTTGATTATGTAGCATAATGTTCGCAATGAAAATAAAAGTTATACAAATCCATCAAATATGTTGTTGACGCATTCACTTACCCACTGTCTTTTCTATAACTGGTCGATCAACTCTATCTGAAGATAAAAACGAATAAAAGATTATTACAAAGATAATCCCTGGAATCTTATAAGGAATTTTGTTCATATTCATCATGGTAACAAAAAACAATAAAAGCAATATTTTCCGTATCCCAAGTCCAATCATGCAATGGGATTGCAGCATTTTCCACATCGAGGCCGTTGTTAGTATAGATGTTTGTATATCACTCTTTGTATTCTATTTAATCAATGAATTTACAAATACTGCAAAATCAGTGGTGTAGAGTGAATAGTCTTAATAAAAATCTATAAATTAAAGGTTTTCTTTCTCTCTTTAACGTTAGCGACACGAGTTGATTATGGCATCATTTACTTTGGAATCAGCTTGCAGACGCAAATGATGTTCAGGTTCATCGCAGTGTTTGAAACGTCAGTCAGTCAATTTGCAGCTTGGTAAAAAAATGCTGGAAATCCGCATACTCCGTCGCATTCACGAGAGGGCGGCAGTACAATATGAAATGATTGGGCATATAGATTTGTTTTTTCAGGGAAAATTTAATAGCAAGTCCGTTGTTTATTTTTCATAAAAGATAACTGAAAGAACTCTATATATAAGTATGAAAAGTAAAAATGTTAACTCACATGGTTGATGGAATGTTCTGGTTCGAATAATAACCTTAGGTTCTGTAAAAGAAAGAAGTTGACATATAAAAAAAATTGTAAAAGAACATCGAACAGTTGGGGTTCTATGTTGTAATATGGGGTCTTTGTTTTGCTCATCTCATCCGAAGGCTAAAAAAGTAGACCGCCTTTGTACAGCGGATTCTTACCCATCCTCTCGGGACAAAACGCTTACACGCTCACACGGGAGTCAGAGCGGCTTTCGTAATGTTTGTAGCTTGATGACTATTAACAAATTCATGTTATTCTACATTATAATTTCAGTTCGTTGTGTTCAGCTTATTCAAAACTCGATATTTTTTCATATACATGAACCTCAACTTTATAGAAAAATGTAAAACGTTACAAACGGATATGGCCTTTCAGAGATCTCCTTATCCATGATAAAATTTCAGCCTGGCCGGCTGCCTGAACTAACTCTAAGCGGTAGACCACATGACTTAGAGTACAATACGTGACCTTCAGGCTACAAATACATATACAATGTAGTCTCAGTAAAATGAATTTAAATCAAATGGCCCTTAAATACAAAATTTAGTAATCTGCTCACTCAAACAACTACAAGTAAATCCTTACACAAAGTGTCTCTTACACTGGTATTATAAATTTAGAAACCTACATGTAAAATCCTGCGCAAGTGAAGGGCGACACATTTTGCCTATGCGCCGCACATATGGCTGTAGATCATTAAGGATAAGATGCCATGCTGACATCAACTGTGACACAGAGCCTCGATTTCCCTGTCTCCTCATCGTGCCTTGTATTCTATCTAACTCACATTTTCAAGGTGAAAAGGAGAACACGTTTACCATGCATGGTACACTGCACATGCATTACATGCATGATACACTGGCGAGCACAACTTTCTGCTCTGTTTAGATTCATTCAATTACGTCTATGCTTGGATAGTTCTGCTGTCTGTCATTCCAAATCGTGATGTGATGTACAATAGGCTATTTCCAAGATATCGTTAAACACCTTTATCAATCATTCGACTTTCATCACCACATGACAAAATTCTGACGCCTTTGGACAAAATGGCGAATCAAGCTCTCGGTTCAAAAACGGTTGTCGAATTACAGGAGTTTTAACTAAAAGACGCGTCCAAACGGCTTCTTTCAATACAACAGACATATTTAGACTTACAGATACCGCCCTCTTTATACATTTAGAGTCAGAAGAGGGATATTTTGAAATAGATCGTGAAATCGAAGGTGCACCGAGGAAAATGACCAGATGAACGTGTAATGTGATATGAACAATAAAAATGCTTATACAGCTTATTTTCTCGTCCTTGAATCTGATTTGTGACCTAGCACCACGTACCAGTGCTAATTTTACAATACGTTTTTACTTTTCTCAACTGCCATGATTCATATCCTATTTGCCGCTAAGAAAGTGCCTAGAATTTTACATTGTAAATGCGTAATCGTTCCGGATCGCAGAAATGCCCTATTGCCAATTAAGATAGAATAGACCTTGCACTGTAACTGTGGCCCTGTGTCTTTGGTGCGCACACTAATACAGTTTTCCGGAGAACGATTTAAAGAAGCAATCAGTTATATAACGACGTTTATGTCTTTATTGTTTTCTGTATCATTTTCCCAAACAAATTCAGAGCACAGCAGTGACAGATATGTTTGCTAGAGTTTAATTATATTGAATAATAATTTTAAAAAATTAGAAAAAAAACCAAAACGAAATGCATGTAGAATTAAGTGATATTATATAAATATTACATTCATGAGAGGGTGATATTGCATATTTTCACCCCGAGGAAGCATTGTTGACCGTGGCGAAGCCGAGGTTGACAATGTATTCCGAGGGGTGAAAATATGCAATATCACCCTCTTATGAATGTTATATTTATTTTATTATACCGAGTGTCATATTTGTAACTTTGTTTTCCATTCTGTCGGTCCTAATCACACTATTGTGTACTCGACATTCATCTGGAACAAACATAGTTTTGCATATATGAGCGTGTTGACATACTACGTCATTGCCACAAGTCTGATGACGTATGCTATGCGCACTTGAACGTCGGCGCATGTGATAATTTTTGGAATATCACCCTGGCTTCTTTATCTTTGTAGAACGAGCGGATGACATTCAAAATTGTCGCATGGATCTCAACCAATCAAATTACAGGATTCTAACAGAAGGTATAATAATTCAAAAATATAATTTGATTAAATTGAGATGTTCTGTTTTTTTTTTTTCATGTTCTTTGATGTCTGGCTACTGTGACACTTTTTGACGTCACTTCTGATGTCAACTTAATTTCCATCTTACAAACTCAAAGGATCAATTAATTGTCCTTTACTCATTTTTAAATTCGGCATTAGTAAGGGATATTACTTTAAAGGTTATTTTCTATGTCTATATATACAATTGTATTAAACTGATCTTACACATGCGCATTTACTGTACTGTACGATGTTTATTCACTGTTGTTAAAAACGACAAACGAGAAAATAAAAATCTAGAAAATATTGAATCTTGTTATCTGTGATTTTCATATTGGATATGTTTTCGGAAGCACTTGAGATAGTCTACCAATAAATTTGATTCGCTATTGGCGTCCGGTCGTGCGAACTGCGGATCATATCTCGTGATTTTGTATTATTTCATAACATGAAAGCTACAAATATGAAAGTATCAATTGCTAGAAAAATCGGGAGGCATTATACAAATTTGATGATTATTAGACAAACACGGACTTAAAAAAATCCAAGCGGGATCAAGTGCCAAGGAGGGGAAAACTTCCCCTACTGACCAGGCAAATCAAAAAAGCGGATTCTCGTCAAATATGTTAAAGACGGTTCAACAACCACAAGCAATACATGTTTCTACTGCTGTTTCAGTGATATATTGTTATTGCTAACAAGGTGAATATAGCGACCGAAAACTTTGCGAAATAATGAAATCATTCATGATCGGATACATCGATTTTAAGTAAGAAGTTCGTCTCTGTATAAAAATGTTCACATATAAGGCATACTTGGGTATAACGGGTCAAATAAATCGATTGTTTAATGTTATTATTCCTATCTTAATTCCTATCTTATCGTGTTTTGCAAATTATCAATTGTCCGTCCATTGTCTAACCTCAATGGTACCCTGGACCTTTAAGAGGGTATTACTGGCATGTGAAAAAAAATGTTTAAAAAATAGATAAAAAAAATCGGCACTACTAAGTAAAGAATAATATTCTTACTTCTGATCAAGTGAGGTATCTCATCGACGATGACGTGACGAACAATTTCCGCAACTGGGACTTCCTTGCGAAGGGGAACTGCAAATTTGATAAATTAGTTTTATGACATGCGTTAAATAGATAAAACAATTATATCGGTGAATGGTTCAAAATTGTATGTAATTACATTAAAAACCATGAGCATCATAATAAAAGCGGCTGTTACTGAATGTAGGAATTCTAACCCGGAAGGATCTAATGAGCATGCGTACTCGGAATCAACACCATATCAAATTGTATAGTCTAGTGAAAAAAACCCCACTTTTTTGTATAAATTAAGATTGATTTTTTTCCTTTGTCTTTAATACAAATATTGATATGAGAACAAGAACAGTATATGAAAAAGGAAAATTCTCCTGAATCAACTATTCAAGAAAAATATGCTTTACTGCATTACCAGTAAGCGTCATGATTCCTTAATGCTTGAGATATCAATTATTAAAATGAAACTTAATTAATCGAAAACAAGATATGCTGCCATAATTACCCGCCTGATGTATGTGTTTAGGCACTTCATGTACAACTACTTTCGGCATTGCTGAAAATGTAAAAATAAAAATAAAACATTTTTTGCAAATAAAGAAGCTATTCCAATTTAGAGATCTAAGCTTTTTAATCACATAAATATGTAGAAATGGGTCATAATACCTAAATACATAGACAGAGAGACAGACATATGTATCATTATACGTAATCAGTCGTATATAATACAACAACAAAAAAGGACAATGTCTTAAACTCCTGAGATGGGATCAGGTGCCAAGGGAAGAGTCATAAAATCTTCCCCAACCCTGAGGGTATGACAAATGAATCTCTGCCCGAGGGGTAAGATCTTGAAAACTAAACCCGGGGCTTGATTCCAAGAATCTTACTCCGAAGACTAAGAGTTCTCTGTCGTGCCATCAAGGGAGGGGATGATTGTTTTCCTCCCATCTTTTAATATACATTCCTACCGTCTGAAAAAATGAAACAGTGACCAAAAGTTGAATGGCGTAAGGATACAGTCAAGACATGAAAGTGAGCCTCATCGATGACCGATTGTTATTCTTATGCTTTCACACAAAAATAGACCACCAAATAATAGTGTGATAAATAAATTCAAATTATATATTTTTAAGAATAAATTTAATTCAAATTTAAAGTGTCGTCAACTTTGCAATGTTTTTCTATTAACTGTCGTGGTTTCATTAACGTTTGAAGCGACCGAATGTGACGTAAAGGAGAAGCGCGTGTAGCTTGTCAACACCCTAGGAGTTGATAACAAAATCTTGTCCCATAAAAACGGGAGATAAATCTACGAATGATGAACACGTACCAAGGAAGAGAAGTATCTCTTGTTAACCGGTCATATCCGCTGTAAAACCATAGGCAAGATAATGCAACTTATTCAAGCAAGAGGAGTGCTTATACGTATATCAATTAAAAGAATACTGGTTACAATACAAAAAAAATACAATGACAAGGTTTTGTATATTACTTGGTTGTATTTTTGCTTAACGTCCCATTCAAGAATCTTTCATTTCTATGGAGACGTTAACGTTTGCCGGCGAAGAGCAACAAATTTATCCCATGTTTGATACTTGGGTCGTTGAGCAGAGAGGATTTTTCAACATACTGAAACCTTCTGTAGCACGGGACCCCGGTTTTTTAGTCTCACCAGAAAGGCAGGGACTAGCCAACCGCAGCACGGCGCAGATTCAAGCTCTCGACCTCACCATCCACTGGCCAACAAGCTGACCACTTGGCTACGGCAATTCCACAAAATGTAATTTTAAAAGAGACTGTATTCAGGCTCAAACTTCAATCTCTTCACAGCATGCAATAAATAATTTCCAAGACGTCACCCGTCGGTAGTATTTGGAAAAAAATACTTTTTGAACAATTTTGAAAAATAATTGTTTTCTGCGGTATTGGTCATTTATGTTCAAAACTGACAGTGTGATGATCATAGAAATTCAATAAATCATCATACCAAACTAAAATCAATGAAAAAAAAAAGAAATTGCTGTCATCTTGGATGATTTAGTTATAGATATCGGATGGGTTTATTGTTATTGTAGTCATTGAAAAAATACTATAGATTCCTAAATAAAAGCGAGAAATTAATATTCGCGTAATTTCGCGAGAGAACGCCCTCGCGGATTTAAAATTATTGCCTTCATTTGATCTGGAAGTTTGGTTCTCGATGGAATCATAATTCGCGAATCTTATTGCTAAGATTACGAGTTAATCAGTTTAGAATTATATATCTAAAGAGGTTTTTGTTTCGGCCTTTGAGAAACCGGGAACAGAACGCGAAATTTAAATCCTTGGCATTGATAACTCGCGATTTTAAGTTCTCGTGATTTGATAGAAAACGCACAATTCGCGAAATTAAGAACTCGCGATAAAACAAGGAACTTACAGTGGCCTATAACATAACTATATTCATCTGAAAATGTGCGGAATATTGACTCAAACTGTCTCATCCATCACATCTAGTTACCGCTTATTTAGTTTTCTCGTACCCTTTTGACAACAACTAAAAGAGTTTAGTGATAAATTTACGGTTGATTGTTGTTGTTGTTGCATTGTTGTTTAACGTCCAACTCAAGAATATTTCACTCATATGGAGACGGCACCGTGTGCCGGTGAAAGGTGACAAATTTTGCCTTTGCTCGGCACTGCTGGCCATAGAGCAGGGATGGTTTTTTAACGTGCCAGCACCTACTGTGACACGGGACCTCGGTTTTTACTGTCTTATCCGAAAGACAGGGATGGCCAACCGCGGAGTGGCGCTGAGGGAATCGAACCCCAGACCCCTCGGATCGAAGTCGAATACGCTAACCACTCGGCCACGGAGGTCCCAATTTACGGTTGAAGTGGTAGGGAAAATAACACCAACACCAGTGCGTTTAGGTTTTATTTATGTTTCATTTGTTTTGATTTACGCCACATTTCATGATCCACATGTTGATTTAAAGGGTAATACTATAGTCCTTTGGGAGCTGTGGCCCCAGTAGTATACGTACTATAAATCCAGATTTATTTTGCGATAATTTAGATTCACATACATACGCATGAACACTTACTCAACAATGGCAAACAATGGCAT
>JACSZP010007190.1:725-39557 GCA_016161895.1 Pinna nobilis | reverse complement strand
ATATATATGGGAAATGAAAATAAGAATGGCTTTGATGATATTCATTTAAATACGTGAAAAGTCGGCATTGTTGAGTCCAATAAATTTAAATAAATAGATATATACATGATTATCTATTATACATAGTTATTGATATGTCATAAAAATCTATGTTTATATTATTCCCGAAGACTAAACTGACATTATGATCCTGAAGGCAACATCAACATCATGATAATTTATTTTGAATAAATAAATTTGTTTTATTCACAATCAACTTGTATTCGTTTTTTCATAGCAATGTTCAAAACGTTTGTATTCTTTTGTCTCGGAGCGGTGCAAATGTAACATAAATAGATGTAACCAAGTAACACCTGTCCCCATGCAAAACATTTCTGAAATCTCGCGGTGGCTTGTTGAATTAATTTCCATAATTTATTTCTAAAACGGCCTATACAGGTTGTAAATCTAATTCTCCTCTTGTTGTATCGCCAGTTTGCATTGTAAATTTAAATCATTTGATGTATGTACATGATTCAAATAATATTTCAAAATGCATACGAATCATAATTAGGAAGAATTAAGATTCTCTTAATTTTCCTGCGATCTCCAACAGTCCGCGTCGTGTCTTAGGTGCAATCACATCAAACAAAATGCATAAAATGTGTAATCCGTCAGTGCCGTGGGAAAGGGGGTCTTGGTACGATCACGCTTAAAAACGAAAGTTGAAAACACCAAGGAGTCATTATAAATTCAAAGATCGAAACACAGACAATACCATGGCCAAAACAAAAAGAGACCTTACTGCAAACAGTAATCTAGACGACAATACATTTAACTAAAATGAGAGTAACACGAACCCAGAGTGAGTTCAAATACTCAAGAAGGGGGGGGGGGGGATAAGAAACTCCTGCTTCACTCGCGGCACTCGTCATGTTGCCTTTCTTAAGACCTTACCTTTATCACTAGGTTGAGTATGAGCCTGCTTTGTGACTTTGACAATGTCCGGCGGAAACACAGAAAAAAAACTATATTAAGGAAGAGTTAAAGGACGACAAAAATTTTGAAGCGGAAAATGCGAATTCGACGAGCGTAGAAAGATAGAAAGTGACTTCATTGACACATTTGTGATTCTCAATCAGTTTCCAAAATTCAAAATCAGATAAAGTATTTGAATATTTCTGTGTTTCATAGTTTACAGAAATAATTTCAAGAAGTTCCGGAAAAGAGAATGAATTACCAATATCATTAAAGAAAGTCCTGTGCTTTAGATTATTTGTAATGTGGGGTCAATTTTCAAACATTTTAAATAAGATGCCTTAATGTTTTTTTTTTTTTTTTGTTAACAGTCAGTTAATTTACCATCGGTATGATCCAGTCTTTATACCTTACTTTTTACAGTCTATCCGATTATGTACAGTTTTCAATTAAACTGATTAAAAATAGAAGTAAAGAAGCACCAAGAGTTATTCGAAAATCCAATTTTAAATAGATATGACAAGTTGGGAAAAATAACGGCCTAAACATAGAAAACAATCGTAAATCCCAATCGAGATCGGAACAGGTTTCCGGACGAAATCATGGCCCCCTGTTGGCATGTCACACTTGTTAGTTAGTTGTTGGTTGTATTGTTGTTTTACGTCCAACTAAAGAATTGTTCACTTAACTGGATACGTCACTGTGTGACGGTGAAGGGCGACAAATTTTGCCTATGCTCGGCACTTATGACCGCAGAGCGGGGAGGGTTCCTTAACGTGCTGGCAGCCGTTCTGTAATTTGTCGATGTCGTTTAAAAAAAATAAAGATCATCGATCAACGTTTTGAGCATCATATTTAAGTGAGCGTTAAATGTCCATGATCCTGGTTTGTATTTCAAATGTTATAAGCAGACTTTTACCTGTTTTTACCTAACTCACTTAATGACAACAAGAACTTAATTTGCATCTCAAATATGTCTTTTGTCAACATTCATCACTCGGTAAGGAGCTGGATTTATTTCCAACGAAACATGAATCTTACATTGACTTGCATATAAGTATCAGACTCCGCTGTAATTGCGTAAAAGAAATCTAATTTGTGTTAATATTTTCAGCCACGGTTGAGTTGATCCTTTGAAGTAAACTGCTATATATACAATTACTTTCAAGGTCTCTTCAATTCCCTACTTTAGATTCTTAGTTATTGAATTTTAAAATCACTCTTCCAAGTTTATGATGCATGTATTGTACAAAACTTTTGTAATACAAATAAAGCCACTTATATTGAACTGAGATATATCAAAATCCCCCTTGATTTAAAATGATTTTATTTTTCTTATTAAATTACCTTATTACTATTTTAACTAACTTATTTGAAAACC
This sequence comes from Pinna nobilis, assembly GCA_016161895.1. Lineage (NCBI taxonomy): Eukaryota > Metazoa > Mollusca > Bivalvia > Pterioida > Pinnidae > Pinna > Pinna nobilis. The sequence goes on along the minus strand of JACSZP010007190.1, from coordinate 37,219 downwards.
CTATTTCTTTGAAAGAAAAGTTATTTTCTTCTTGGTTGCATTACATATACCGGTTCTAGTGTACATTAACGGCCTTTTTTTATTATAGAAAAATGTTAAGATAAATAAATAAATAAATAAATAGATAAATAAATAAATAAATAAAAATAATGAATAAATAAATAAATAAATAAATAAAAATAATGAATAAATAAATAAATAAATAAATAAATAAATAAAAAATAAAAAAATCAATAAATCAATAAATCAATAAATAATAGATAAATGAATAATAATAATAAGAATAATCATAAACACACAACGCAAATAATAATAATAAAAATAATAATAATAATAATAATAATAATAATTATAATAATAATAACAATAATAATAATAATGACCATCATCAACATCATCATTATCAGCATCATCATCATCATGAAAATACAAAAATGGTAACTATGAGACAGCATGAAATTATTACAAATCAGGATACAAAAAAATGGTGCCTTTGTTAGTAATGAGAATGAAAACGAAAATCTGCTGTTTTTGTCTTGTAACGCAAGTGATTCATTTGAATATAGATTTTACGACAGATTTTATTTACCTTTTCCGTTCTGATCTATGTCCCGGATAACTTTTACAAAAGTCCAGTTTTATATGAAACTGAACTCCAAAATAAAACGAAGGGATTAATTAAAAATAATAAATTAATATATTGTTTATAAAGTTACATCGCAGTCACAACTTGGCAATGAAGTTTGACGGACTTGGTAGTGACTTTATGATAAAAAAATGCTTCTACCCACCCAATATGATAAACAATAGGACATCCATAGTTTCAAAGCTATTTTGTATAAACAATTTTCTCAATGCAAAATATTTGTTTATTAACACCACAATGTAATATATGACCTGCTGGTGTAGCCAAAATATCAAGAAACGTGTAGCTTTTTCTAAAGAAAAGGAATTTTATTTTTATGCCTTTATATGAGAATTCATAAAATATTCACATTTCCGAGCAAAATACACGAAGCAGTCAAATAGATGATTAACTTCTTGAATATGAATAGAATTCGAATGGAAAAATCTCTTGTAAATAGTTCAAGATTTAGAAAAAAATCTAACATTTTCTATGCACAACCGAAATAAAGTATGATAATGGAAACGATAATATGACGAACGGAGATACGGTCAAAATGTATTGAGTCATATATAACTGCAGCTTTTAAAGGTTAATCTGTCATACGACTCGTCTAGGATATAAGGTAGAACAAATTTTTATTTAAATCTACAACAAAGACGTGAATCATCACTTTTTATCCAAATCAAATCATTTTCTTAACATTGACACAACATCCAAAAATAGTTACACCCTACTGTTCGCGGTATCTGTTGATACTCTTAAGCATGACGATCGGAATGACTGGTATTGCATTTTAAGTGGGATAAATACATCTTTATTACTCATTTCAGGACGATAGGAATTATTAGAATATGATTGATTGGCCAGCCACGAGTTAGGGCCTTTTATCTATTTCGTATTTGTAGCCTATGTATGTAAACATATATAACAACAACATTTTGTTTACATAGATGGTCCATCGTTTACGAGGGCACGCTAATAAAACATATGATGACTGCAACATCGATTTAATGGAGTATGGTGCTTTCCGTGTAGGCAGAGGGGTGCCGAAGACGATTTCCGGTCATTATTGCCATTACGAGTGAAGCATATCCCCCGATAATATTTCACATGGAAATACATGTGAAACATTCATTTCATCAAAATTTAATAACCAATTCATATAAGGAATTTAAACACATGATGAATACAGAATAAGCCTTGCTTCTGAAAGGTAACTTGATTATGTATAAATACAAATAATGTTTAATATGCTATCTGTTATAACATCGCCTCGAAGGTACCATTTATTTCAAATGACAAATTCATTCACAGTTAAAATTTAAAAAGAGCTAAAAAAATAAGTACCAACATACACAAAAAGAAAATTTAGAGTGAAAAATCTTTAATTATAATGATAATTATGAAAATAATAATTAAAAAAATAACAATAAAGAAATAATGATTGTCAATAATAATAATAATAATAATAATAATAATAATAATAATAATAATAATATCATTTATAATAATAATGAGTACGGCTACAACAATAGTAATGACGCTAATTTTCACAGTGATGTCAGGACCGAATATTTCAATTCTTTGCATTTATGTTTAAACCTACGTATGGCTTCTGAATACAACAAGAATAGGAGATAAATGATTAAAGCGTCGTAAATTTTGACAATTTTCACCTACTGGACTAACCGTCTAAAAGTATTTTCATTTTGTTTCTTAGTTTACCAGCTGCGAAACAACCACTGAGAATAATAATAACTTTCAACTCAATTCATCATTGTTCTTTTTGCACTAGTTAAATTATCAGCCTTAAGGTTATTGACATCGCTTTCCTTGTACGCGCTGTACTTATAAATTGACTTCTACTTTGGGCTTTGCTCGTAGGAGGAATACGGATTATAGATCTTTTTATATACACTCAAAAGTGACGAGCGTGTTCATACACCTACACGAACCCACATCAACGCATACCCACCCACCCAGGCACACAACCATATTATCACACGCAAATGAATATATACAGTGGGACTCGTTATTAAGAACACTCAAGTGACTGAAAAAAAAAGTTTGTCTGATTAGTGAGGTGATCTCCTAACTCAGATTGAGATCCCTAGAATGATTAAAGGCACATTGAAATTTGGTGGTCTTTTTTTGTTTTTCTAAGTGAGTTGGTATTTAGGTGAGGTTCCACTGTACATGCAAATGACTTCCGACAATGTTCCCACTTAAGACGAAGAGATTTTCCTAACAGATGTATGTCAATCTGCATAAAGTTATACAATACGGATGCGTCTTTGACAGTAAGTATTGTCCAGAAGACAACATCAAAATTAGGCAATTATCAGAAAAAAATACAATAAATGGAGGCGGGAATAGGTTCCATGGAAGAGTGGGCATCCTCGGTTGACCGAATCTGTAGTCAATTTCAAAGAAATAGGTGAAAAAAAGTCATCGACATAATTGGCACGGACAATAGAGCAGCAAGTATCGAACAAGTACATAAGCTTTTTTAACTCGTGAAATATTGGACTTGCCAAAAAGTATATATCATAATTAACGTGAAAAAATTTGTAAGGACAAATTTTCTAGATGAGGATAGACGAGGAAAAGAATTTTACCGCTGTAACGATAGACCTTGGTACGTGACTCCATATTTTCTGCACTTACATTCATTCAAAGAGCACGTGCAAGAATATATCATCGGTCTCCATAGGATACAACATAAAATTTGCATTTTTACTTTAAAAAGTACCCAGGAATACAAAGTATGATAGAAGCGCTGCACTCAAAGAATAAAGTCACGCACCTGTAAGTTTAAGATGAGATAAAATAATGTTTTTTTTATTTTCATTCTTAGGTTCCTATCTTCCATTGGAAATATTTCCTTTGAAGTAATTTTTTGTTAAACATAGAAAATAACGACGGACACTATCACTGAGTGTAGTCAAACAGAAGTAACATCTACATTACAAGTAGTTGTATTTTATGGTATTTGTCTTATCGAAAACCCTACTGAGAGTGTTATACTCAAAAGTGATGGGCACAAGTGTTTCTCGATCCCGACTCAGAAAAAGAATCCAACACAAGTCAACCAAGGTCAACGATAATATCTTCACACACCGCTTTTAATTGGCCTAGGTATGTTTGATGGATTGGGAATTATGTATCTGGTGATATATTTAATTATTTAATTGACATGAGGCGTTAACAGTAAGTGATTTTTTCAGATATTTGATCGTTCTCAATCTGAAATATGTGATAAGACCTTCCTTATCAGATATCGGTTTTCAGAATTTATTAACTTGTAGAAGCTTTAATGTATTACATGTGTTCGGATAATCACAAACACATCTCTAGATCTGGTTCAAAGATTAAACTTTAAAAAAAGCCGAAACAAATTTAAAGATATTAATGGTGAAATTCTGAAATTATGGCTTCAACTCCAGAAAAAATGCTTCAAAATAATGCAAATAAATTTCTGTCGAACGAGGTTTGAGTGGCAGGCAATCATAAATCTAAAGGAAAAAGAATGTAAATAAATACTTCAAGAGCGATGTGTGAAACAGTTAAGAAAGACCAATTAAGACACAAGGGGTATATATTATGATAACGAGCGTTCGAAAAGATTCTGAGAAAAGGGAGGAGAACTTCATCACTAACAAAACAGTCATACACAAGGAAAATGGTAAAGTTCCGAAACAGAAGAATAGAATTTTGATAGAACAAAACTAGTTCTTGATACATTGTTGTTTACAGTCCCACTCAACAATATTTCTTTTTCATTCGGAATTGTCCCTGGATGCAGTTGAAAATCATAAGATTTTGGGTTTTGCTGGGCACGTAAGACATATTGGGCAGTGAAGAAAGGTTGCCGTGCCAACATCATCTGTAGAACGTTGTCAAATAGGAAAGGCAAGCAATTTCAACTTAAAGCAAAGGCTCTTGCCAACTGCCTAAACGTTACATAAATGATGGATTTGTCAAGGCCCGAGGCAACGCTTAAATGAAATGCAGTATATTAAATTACATGTCTACCCTCCATGGTTTCCGTACCGAAGTATCTAGGATGAATAATTCCAGGTAATCAAATAATAAACTATTTTCAAAATATTTAAATTCAATAGAAATATTGTCTAAATGAATCCGACGCGTAATTTACTTCATAACATCTAGTGTATGGAAAATACCAAGGACTAAAATGTGATATTATTTTTTCGCGTCAACTACATAACAATTAACGCGTCAAACAGTTTTGTTCTTTTTTTTCATAGAGTAAGAACAAGTTTTGAAGATGTGAGACACATTCAATTATAAAAAGGAGAATATCCTGTAATTAGAAGTAAACATTTTCCACGGAATTGCCCATCCCTGGATTATCATTTTCCATAATTTATCCATGTTTTACTAAATTTGAATTTTAAATATTAATCGATAATGGAATGACGAAATTTATTTTGAAATAAATTGTACTAATATCTAAAATTTCGAAAGAGCTTTTCAGATAACATATATATATTGATTACCAATATTTTGAAAAGTCATGAAACTTACCACATGGTCAAAAGTTAAGGTAATTAGAAGTCTGTATTTCTTTTTTCAACTTACATTAAACGGTTTTCTATTTATTTAATTATCATTTTTCTTAGACATTTGTTCAGCTTGTTCCTGACTTCATGTTACATGGAAGCTAAACTCTTCTACGAAAGTAAGCCTATTTTTGGAGATAGAGTAATAAAGATAGCTACAAAGATTAGACATTTTGATTGATTTTAACGGGACCAGGTGCCCCGTGTGTGTCCAGGTGCACAGGTTTAAATGCCCTTTGGTATTCGAAGTATGTTTTGGTGTAGCGGCAGGGAACGTCAACAAAAAGATGATGAAGATTAAACGTTTGAACAGGGTTAATCATCTCATAGTTAAAGATATGCTTCTGGACAGCTGCCCCAACAAGTTTGTTTTTTCGCTAGGCACATTTATGCAAAATAGGCGTGTCACGTCTTTCGCCTCCATAAAACTTAATTTGGGCTGGTCTTGTACTGACTTTACTGAAGAACATAGTTGAAGAGGTATCAAGAGATATTTGGAAATCATAGTCCTAATTTAGATGATATGCTTAGAATAATAACGGTCTAAAAGAGGAACTCAATTGAATATTCCTAACTGGATGGGATCAAAATCGGAGTCTTGTTAGTCTTTACCGCTGTGGTGTCTTCCTTTTACAATGCAAATTTGCAAATGAATCCAAAAATATTGAAAGACAAAAATCTATTATCTCCGTAATGTTAAACTATAAGGAGCAATACAAAAATTTAATACCTTCGCAGTGTAAAACAATAAGGCCTGTGGGTTTTGGTATATGAATTTGATATTTGGTTTAGAATTGCGTTGAAATTGTATAAAAGCAAAGCTAATTAAAGCCATAGCTTTTATTTGTTTTTATTTGACATTAGGATTCCGAGAGTATATTGTTTTATGGTCAATATTTCCCCGGAATCATACACCTGTTTTACAATACCGAAATTTATTTTACAAATAGAAGAAAATCAATTCAATATGTCTCTGTTATTTGTGTTAAAGATCTGAAAGAAAAGCCATGATTTTGAGGCAAATCCTACTATAGCGATCCCACATGTTTCGTCCTAACTGTAAGCAATACCTGTAGAACACATGTTAATCGAAGTTTTGGAGATGTTTAACACATTATTTTGTTAGGATATATGATGTGTGGTCTCGGGATCGCTGCCCATTCGATACCCTTTTTTATATTCAAATTAAATGAACACGTGTTAATGATTGCGCCTGATAACGACTTTCTCACTTCATGTCAGTAGGGACTTCCGTAGTTTCGTAAATGGTAAACACGTGCTCGCGAATCTCGTCCTGTCGAAACATTTACCTTCCCTCTCTACTAAAGTGCAACAAACACTCCAATACTTTATACTGTGATGATAGGAAACCTGCAATAAACCCACGTGTCCTGAGTATGTCGAGTTTTGCAATATAACGCTCTCTGAAAGGTTGAAAGACCAAGGGTCGGGATCACAATTCATAACATGATCAGTTTTTGTTGCGGATGAAACTGCAAAAGTAAAGGTCCCCTGTTGTGGACTTGATTTTGCCCACTAGAGACTCTTTAAAACATTGAATAGAAATATGGACAGATGTCAAATCTTGTCCGATCTGCATTACCATGGTTCCACCAAGACTTTCTCAAAATAGGATTTTGTTAGCGAGAAATAAGTATATCTATATGCATTTTTGCAATTGCTTTTTATCTAAAATTATGGAATTACCGCTCTTTTACCTATGAATTTACACCTAGAGTTTTTTTTTGAACCACAGCTGTAGGAAAATAAATTATAAAGGACTTTATACAATTGATTGCAACTAAAACAATGTTGAAAATGTAGTAATACAGCGCAAGAAAAAAAAAACATGCACTTTCTTTCAATATTTCCTGTCACTCGTTACAACAAAGAAATTATTATCTTTTGGTATTGGTATGGATGTTTCAACTACTCTAGTAAGGATCCTATGCTTTTGGATGCCAACCGAACTAGCCATAGCTAGCTTCCACTCTGCACACGTTCATGTCTTAATTTTAAAGGTACTCCTGCGATATTGTATGTGAGAATTTTTTTTTCAGATATCTTATTAAGAAATAGTTCTCAGGAACATAAAAATATATAAACTAGAGGTATTACTCCTTTTGAAATGGTGGCCGTATGTCAAAACGAAAAAAATGACATGTATAAGTTCATAACGCCTAACAAATCTCCACGAAAAATATTGTATTGGTAAAAACATGCGCTGTAAAGCCCATTTCACATGCAATACGGTAATCAAGATTAAGCATTTCAACATGAATTTTCAAAAATAACAAGTATGTGATTGTCATTCACTAACAGTGGTTCTGTGAAAACATTGATTTAAGATTTAAACAAAGTCTGTTTATGCAGTTTGTGTGAATATCTGTGATTTCCCCCCTTTTTAACAACAGGAACTTGACATGTTTTAAAAATGTGCAAAACCATTTAATGTCGTGCCAAACATGTGGCGAAAACTGGGAATGTTTGACGCAAGATCATTTACATACATTCACACCATTGGCAGAAATCGTATTCCTACAGATGTAGAACTTAATGTACAAAACAGAAAGCGTTTCTATTAAAGAGTAATATCTTCAATAATAAAATATATTCCCTTTAATCTTTTTCCAATGGCCTTTTTATAAGATTGCTAGCAGTGAGATTACTGCCTAATGATGGCCGGTGAAACAAGTGTAATAACGAGACGTTAATGATGATATTATATGAAAACAAATTAAAGGGTTCATTAGAATTTTGTACGCATCGTATTATTACTCACGTATCCTGCATTTCTGCTGGAAACATCTACTAATATAAACATTCAGCCTTTTGATGTCGAGTTAACATTTCTTTGACTTCCGAAGCACCGGCTGATGACTTGCAGACCGCGTTCAAACGTTCTCTATATTGTTTTCGCTTGTTAACAATGTTTTCTCGACTCTTTATAAAGTAACTAGGTACCCCGTCCTGTTGTCTATTATCCATGGGTTTGTTTGTTGTTTCTTCATTTCCTCTTAAAACTTTTCATTTATTTTGAGATATAACGGTAGGCATCAAATACATTTACAATTCCGCTTTATTACACAATACGGTGACACTTACCCTCCACACCCCCTTCCCCTCTCCCACGGAGGTTGCAAAACCTGTTCATACCATACACACCTGTATACCCCTGTAGCCGGTCTCTATGACAGGTAATGTTTCTTTTTAAATAATTCAGTCTAGGAGACCCGGATAGGAGAACGATTCATTAGGCGGGATTCAAATTATAAACGCAATTCTCTAAATAATGATTTTGGAATAATGTTTTGGGCTAACTACCTAACCATCCATGGTTTTTAATTCCATGTCCTATTTTTTCGATTTACGGATGCCGCAGTCCATATTAGAATTCGGGGTTATTGCGCTAGGTGTCCTGTGTGGTTGTAAAAAGTCAAGGTCAATATTTTAGATATTGTCTTGAAGAGTTCTAGGAGACGCGTCCATTTCGATCAAGGCAAGACACCATAATTCTCACTACGAAAGTACCGAATGATTGATAGCATATTCCATATGTATGTTTCCAACTACTACTGTAGTAATCAAATGTAACCAAAATGAAAATCATAGGATGAATAAGGAAACGAAAGGTCTCATTAAGGGTCAGATTTGGTGACCAGGAGAAAGACGGAAATCTCAAATATATCGGAAAGTACGAAGGGATTCGAATTCAGTAAAATCTTTATTCAAAGACCCAAATTCGAAGGCAGTGAGTATATGAAAGTTGATTTATACTAAAACGTTGAATTTGGGTGGGGACTGGAGAAAGTTTATTGTATTTTCTTATTTCCCAATGATTTCTCAAAAATCTGAGTTTGTCCAATATACAGCGTACTGTATTTTGTTTCCCAAATTTTATGAAGGTTGAAGGCTTGAAATCCACTATTTTTACACTCAAAATGCGCCTTTGCCAACGCAACCACATTCTTATATCATTTACCCTATTTTGATTAGTGAAATTTGTCCTTCAAAGAGTTAGATGATGAGGAGTATCAATATAACTATTTTCTCTTTTTTCATAATATCGTTGGAATTTGGAAAACAATTTATATATCCATGGTCTCTATCTTTAGCGAGAAGGATAAGATTTATTCTATATCATGATGGAATAACTTAGGAATAGTGAAAGATGTTGTGATGTAGAGCTAGCTGTGAATTTTGAGAAAATCTAATTTTCAAGTGTAATATAAAAAAAAATCATTTTTGTGGAGTTGGAGAGGAGCGCCGCCCTAAAAACGATTTTGCTTTATGCATTTCAAGAGCATGTTGATGGGTGAATCGTTAAGAACTTGTAAAATACGATCACCCCATAAATCAGTTGAGCAGTTTCTTATATTTCTAGAGATTAATTTGATCAGGATGTAGCCTGTAAGTCAATACCATACCATACTTCAGACAACTTTCATCACATACAAGAGGTGTGATTTATAACTCTTCTGTGATGAGCGGCTTTTATTTTTTAATTATGATTCTAGATAAAAATTGAAACCTCTCGCTATAAATACTGTCCATGGATAATTTAATCCTTTTCTTTTTCTAATGAAATCATAAATAAGTCACACTCGTGACGTCAATCTTTTGATATCTGATAGAAAATGATTTCCAAACATGATTTGAGAGTTCAGTCCTACCATAAAACATACGTTTAAAGAAAGCATCGAAGAATTTGCATATGTTACGGTCTTCGGGATTTCTTCTCGAAGATTTTGTTTATGTGCTGTAAATTAAAAATTCTATTTCAATTTGCTCTGTGTGTTAATTATTGCTATTTGATCTGTAATTATTATAACTATTGATATGAACATACAACAGCAACAACAACAATTCTACTACCTCTACTACTACTACTACTACTACTGCTACTACTACCTCTACTACTACATCTACTACTAGAACAGCTACTACTAATACTACAACTACTATCACTACATCAACATAATACCTCTACTACTACTACTACTACTACTACTACTACCACTACTACTACTACTACTACTACTACCACTACTACTACTACTACTACTACTACTTCTTCTACTACTACCTCTACTACTACTACTACTACTACTACTACTACTACCTCTACTACTACTACCTCTACTACTACTACTACTACTACTTCTACTACTACCTCTACTACTACTACTACTACCACTACTACTACTACTACTACTACTACTACTTCTACTACTACTACTACTACTTATGATAATGATAATAATAATAAAAAATAAAAACAACAAAAACAAAAATACTAATAATAACAATAATAATAATTTTTATAAGATAATGATGATGATGATGATGATTATTATCATTATTATTATCATCACTGTTATTATTATAATCATTGTTGCTGTTGTTGTTTTTGTTGTTACTGTTGTGTTCTTATTCTTCTTATCATTATTATCATTATTTTCATAATAATGATAGTACAACAGATAAAATTTGAAAATGTTACGACATAAATATTGATAATAGTAATAGTAATAATAAAAGTTCATTGTAATATCTCATGATCATTATTATTATGTTATTTTCATTACTATTTGTACTCACCATGTTATTGCATTCCTCATTATTTATTTTCATGATTATTATCATTCTTGAGAGTAGAATTTTTGTCTTTATGAATTTCACCATTTTTATGCTTATAACCTATATCTTTAACCATTTATTCTAAAAGAAAGAATATTTATTCAACGGCAGTACCGAAAATTTGAATGCAAAGAAAGTTAACAGATATTCGTCATTCTCATATTGTCGTGTTTACTTAAATTTATTATTTAAAGAATGATATTTTTAATGATACTTTAAAAACAGACCTTTAGAAAATTTGAATAACTATCATGAAATGGGAGACTTTTCACTTGTATTTCATGTTTTTCTCTGTTGAAGGCAATAACTTTCCATGTGGCCTTATAAAGATGGTTCCGACAATAAATGAAAAAACCGAGATCGTTATCGCCGCGAACATATGTACGGAATTCTCACAAATTATCCGTACATAATCAGCGTAATTAAAATATGCACTCTTCACTTCCGGAGTCTGAATCAAAGCGATTAACCAACTTCAAAGGTGAACATTTCGCGCCAAATTGCTTTTCCAGGCGGACGGATATGCAAACAGTGTGAAGAAGTTATCAAACTTTTAATGAACCTTTTAATTTGTTTTTACATAACAGTCTGTTTGTTATATTAAGACACGTGTAATTTGCAACAATGAATTGAATGAGTAGTCAAAATTCTTATTACCCCACTGAGAATTGTAGCGGAGCTTGAACGGATATTGGTGTAGAAATATAAAAGTGAAGCTCTTAATCGGACAGATGGAAAATACGGCGATATAGGAAAGAACGGATATGAATTGTACTAGGGCGTGAAGTACAAGGTTTATATTTCTGTTATGCACATTCAAAAACACAGCTAATATTTATGATAGTGAACTAATGATATTGGACATGTAAATGAATTTAAATAATATAATAAGGAAAATATTTGTCTAGGATTTAACTAATAGTAAGATATATTACTGCAATAGAACAGCAAGTTTCATCAATTCTTCTTTGGTAATAAAAACAAAACGAAAAAATAATCACCGGAAAGTTTGCTCAGACAAGTTTGAGAAAATCGTAATGCACAGATAGGAGAGGGGAAGAGATACTGGTGATATCAAGGCTTCGTGGCAGTATGATAAGGCAATCTATTAGGATTTTCTTACAAAAAATCTTCTCTTATCTATCGAAAATTAAATTTTATTTCAAATAATGCAACGACTACCAGTATATCTTCATGTTTCAAATTTGATTTCTAATATTGCAAAGACTGCCAGTAAGTTTTTATTTGAATTGCATCTCAGAACAAAATCATCTGTAGGTCATAAATAGGGAACAAAATTGTTAATTAGCATTAACAGAATATGAAGAACATATCAATGGATGCTTCTGTTATCAGGGGGAAATGCCCCCCTCCCCTCTCCATCGTTCAAAAAGAAAAAAAAAGAAGAGAAAGCAATGGCATTAACGAGGCTCTTACACACTTTGACTCTGTGATCATCTTACTGGATATATTTCCCGTACAGGTCATTGAGTAAAACAGGGGTACAGATAGATTAAACACCTCAAAGACAATGGAATAATGTTTAAATCGCTCAATCGTACAATGTACCCGATTGCATCAAGACAACATAGTGCAAATATCCCCTTTGATCTTGATCAACTGACGTAATCATCGTGATATTGATGGTATGTTAAAGTCCCCTTGTTATTTTAATGAACGTCGACGACATTATGAGCAGTAATTTTGTAGGGACGATATTCGTCCGGTGTATACGTGTGTCTGTTTGCATTTAAAACTAGCAGATATTTATCCATATAATGGTCAAGCACTTCGCTCGTGAAGCATTTGCACATAAGACAAAAGTGTTCACGTGCTTATCAAGAGGAACGCTTCGATATCGTTTACTTTGGAGCGTCGGCTGCCTGGTTTTCTTTTACTAAGACAAGCAGTGTAATTGAGTTATAATCTTTACTACAGATGCGTGACACGCTTGGAATCCATCAATTTTCATAGAAAGGGAAGCATGCCTTCGTTAAATAAATTGATGCTGTGACAACGAATGACTTGATTTAATCACGCACCTTATTAATGTGATCGGCCAATCGACAAATTGAACTGTTTAGAAGTAAAAATGACACCAATGGTAACATCATATCTCTGATAAGGGATGGCTTCTGCCAGTAAGTCACTTTCTGTTCATTTAATTGAAAATTCTTCACTGAGACAGCTTTGGAGCATCATGATTGTCTGTTGCTGATGAGTATGGAAGAAGAGTATAAACAAAGGGAAATATTCCTTACACTTTCTTATTCTTATAAGTACATGTTTATGAAATAAATGAAATTACATCACTGCTCTTGGTTTTTCTTGATTATTGACTTACAGCAATTGTAAATTACTTAGTGTGAAAAGACAAGAATATATTGAAAAATCTTAACTCATATGGTGAGAAAAAAGAAACCTTAAGAAAACAGGATTGAAAGAGTGAAAACGAGTCACAGAAAAGATATCATAAATATAAAAATGAAAAAGTGCCCAGAAACATTCAAAAGTTTAATTCTGCAATACAATAATTCTGACTTCGAAAAAATATAAATTCACAAGAACAAAAAGTTAGTTGCATTTTTCATTAAAGGGAATGAGTGTCTTCAGTATTCCTGTCTTTTGGAAGAGTTAGTCTGAAGATCCATTTCAAAGAAGGTATAAGAATGTTAAAAATGGATGCTTTGCATGAAAAAAAGATGCAACTTAATTTGATTTTGTGATTAAGAAAAAAGAGCATTTCATTTTAAACCACAGTCAGCGAGTCATATACAAGGGTCAGTGTATTACGAAAAATATAAAATCCTCGAGTAATTTCGTAATATTAGCGAGTCCGTATGATGCTTCTTAATACAAAAACTTTGTGTTCAGTTTCCAACAATAACCAATCGTATGAGTGAAGTGCACCCGATTGTTTGCCATTGAAATAAATTGTATGTGGAATGTACATCCAGTCATCATCACGTTTCATTATTGATGATACTCGACACAAAAGAAAATGCTAACAACGGTGAAATAAAATGTCTTAATTGCCTGACATTAGTTCCGTCGATGTCAAATGTTGATCAAAATGTTCTAATGGTGTTAAGAAATTGAGTAGTGTATTTAATATCCTGGCAATGTCGTAGTTTTGTTTTTACCGACAGAAAGTGTTGGCGTTATTGGATTCGACTGTCTTTTTCATTTATTTCGGGTAAATAAGGTTCATTTCGTCTGACAAAGAGTCCCCGTGGGAGCGTTGTCGTCGTGACAAAGAAGATGCAATGACATTGTCATTAACTGATCGATCAATAATGGAGTACTTATAAAAGATCTTAATCAACCAGACAAAAGCATCAATTTGTCATAAAATCTCATTTACAGCTTTCCAGACTTTTTGAAGACAAATGAAACACAACACAAATAAACTTGCTTATTAATGGTAGATTATAACGATTTAAAGGAGAGCAAAAAGCGGGAAATACACTTTTGAATATTCCTTTATCATTAAAATTTGTATATATTTGAATATAAACTAGCAAAATTCGGATATGGTAAAAACTAAAGAAATATTGACATAAGAGAGAAATTGAACCCCAGAAAGGGATTTGGGTCAGGAGGCAACATCAACTGTATATTGCTTTTTGTTTTTATTTCTGTTTTTTCTTCAGCATTTTGATAAATCGTATTCAAAGCTCCTTTTTAATGATTGAAACGCCACATTTCTTCCGATTGACACCACACTATGGAAAAACTTGTTACAAATTAGTGTAGAATATACAAGTTCGATTGTTTGATTTTACTGGAATGCATACTCATAAGTTCAGTATGTTACCGTATCCATATGATGTTTTTGTGATTTTATTTTTGCATAGTAATAATATTTTAGCTGAACAACTTCGGACCAAACTTTGTGAATTCACAGTAGTAATAGCGACGAAATAACTTCTCAGTATGTTTATAAGTAATAAATAATACAAGGGGAAGTTTGATAAAAGCAAGTAATGAATTAACTTCACTAAAAGGAAAATCAGGCAGTCAAGTAAGACAATAAGATCGCTCAATAATAATGTTCCTGATTGCCTAGTTAGGCAAATAGGCAAACCCTTTCCCAGTACTCGGCAAGGCTCCAATATGAATAAAAAATTCTCGATTGAGACGAACAAATCAGCAAGATTTTTACCCCCCACTACGACCATCATATCAAAAACCAGCACCATCACAACCACCATCAGCAGCAACAGCAGCAAACTGGCAGCATTAGCAGCATCAACAACAATAACAATAAAAACACTGATAAAAATTATAACTAATTTCCATGTTGTGTGAAATAGCTATGAACGGTCACGCTAGAATGCCTATCATGTAAGTACATGTACATGTAAAAACAAAACTCGGAAACTGTCTTTATCAAAGTTTGTAGTTAGTCGCGATTCAATATGAGAAACAAAATAATTAATGAAAAAGATCAGTTTCATCATTTGCATACTTTTTACAGACGCACTTCGCTATATAAACAAACAATTTCTATTCTTATTTTTTATCTCGTTGAAATCGTTTTACCGTTTCAGAGAAAATCACGTCCAAATCAATGTACATTAATCTGTAATCAATAATAATCAATTACTATTTTTATCTAGATTATTTGCTCTATTGAATTTGCTCGGCGGTTTGTGGTTTTACAAATATGTGCCCTAAGGCATAAGTTTTATCTTGAATAGTGGACAACTGTTCGCAAATTTTGTCTTTGCAGTTTCATTGTTTTACCTGGCAATACAAATGAGTAAGTTCCTGTATAAAAAAAAAAAAAAAAAAAAAAAAAAAAAAAAAAAATTGGAACACTAAACTTTGACCTAGGTTTGACAGGGAATGAATCTGTTTAAGAAATAATTATTGATGTTAAAATCATTGTTATTTAATGTTGTTGTTTAATGTTGCTGTTGTCAACGTGCAAATTAATTGCAACTGTACCTTATTGCAAATATTTGAAAAAAAATTAATACTCCAATGTTATATTACTAATGAAATACTGCAGTTCCACATGACCATGTATTGATCACTGTGCAATTGCTTAATGTTCCGTAAATGAATATTCTTTTTTCAAAATCACAACAAATAGGAAAAAAGGAAGGAAAGCAACTGAACCTCTTTTTATACAAACACCGAGAACTTGTCAGGGTTAATGAAGCGTCTTTATTGAAAATACATGTACTCAAACATGGCAAGTACAATATAAAAAATTCTTGAAAACTATATCCTGAGAAGGATGTATCTGGATTAATAGTGACCGGAAAAATGAGTTTCGATTGTGCTTTTTAAAGTTCCGTATTATGTATTCTAGATCTAAGATAAAACAAAGTTTAAGTCTAACATTATTTGTTGATACTGTTCGGTAATTTCAATTATGGAACTAGAGATCCTATTACAAGAATAAATATAATGTATCATGTAGGAGAGGGTAGTCACGGCTCCGTTTCTAACGTGTTCTCCTTTTTACCGTGGGTAAGGGGGTTCGAATCTGCCTACGGAGGTGAACTCTTTTCCTTCGGATGAGACAGTCAAAATAGAGGTCACGGGTCGCAATTGGTGTCGGTACGTTCAATAACCCTCACTGCTCAATAACCATACGTACCAAGCATGAGTCATATTTATACTTTATCAGCATACTGTGACGTCTCCATGTAAGCGAAAGTTGCATGATTGGGACTTTAAACAACAACACTAACAACCAACCAACAATGTACAAGAAACTGCTCTAACCATATTTACATCTGCAGAAGTATGTCAAATCTTATGTTATCATATTCTTTTGAGGTTTATGCGCTCGTATGTGTGTGCAACATAAAAACCATACAGTAAAACTTCTCTTTTGATACTTTGACAAAAAATTAAATGCTCAATAGGGAGCGTGGATATCATAAACCAGTTATTGTGATTACAAAAACACGCGTAATGGACATTTTATCTTGTTCAACACATGTGCATTTCTTTGTCGTTGTACTTTAAGACTGGCCCTCCGATTTATTTCAAATCATGTAAAAAAATTTATATCGGGATGTAAAATTGTTTACGCAGCTTGTACAGAATGATATAGGTGAAAAAGATATATCATCATTGCGATTATTTTAACACATGACTCTTTTCTAATGTACGTTTGTATACGATACCTTTATTTCGCCACTTTTCATCACATTCCGTTGTCTGTTTATTCATAAGTTAGCTTTTAAAAATTCAATATGGATTATGTAAAAGCATGCTATCTAAGTTAATCTATTTATTCAGTTGGCTTAAAATTCAATGGCGCTAACTTTTCAGCACCGGTATAATAATGTCTAATTAATGAAAATAAAAATTCGTCCGGTCTGTTTGTTTTGTTTCTCTGTTATCTAACATGCCACTCATGAACGTTTCACCTGCTAGATTTTAGTTGTTTGGTTGTAGTGCCGTTTAACGCCCCATTCAAGAATCTTTCACTTATGTGGATGGGTCATCGCATGTCATGAAGGGCGACAAATTTTGTCCATGCGCGGCAATTATGGCCGTAGAGCAGGGCGGGTTCTATCACGTGCCAACATCGACTGTAATACTGTACTTTGGTTTTTACTTTCGCATTCGAAAGTCAGGGACAACCAACCGCGACTTGAGCCCACGACAGCACGATCTGGGCTAGGGTTTTCCGCAGTTGGTTGAATCTAACTAAGGTTTTAATATAACTTAGGCTTGTAGAAATATGGTAACTAAACATTAGAGCTTGGTAATATTTCCCGAATATGACACATTATCTAAACAAAGATTCATTCCTACCTTAACTATTGAATTGTTAAGTGAAAGAATTGAATTCTGAGCTTTCTTTCAAACCTTGGTTATTTTCAACCGAGAGTGAAAAATTAACCAGCTGATGAACAATTGGGTCCAGAAGTAAAAAAAAAAACGCTAACCACTAGGCCACAGTGGGCCCCACAAGATTATGGGTATGTTACCATATCTCGGTAAAGGGTTTCAAATGTTTGTATATTCTAAGCCCGGTATCCTTGGCCATTTTACAATGAAGAATCGTTATCGCATCTACTGTGACACATAACATCGGTTTTTAGATCCAAGTCGAACGACCTGTAAAATTCTCTTCAAATGTGAAACACTAAAAGATTGCTATTTATTCAAATGACGTAAGTTCATAACGACCGAGGCGCAGTTCTAGTGCCTTTGAAGTTATCTTAATACATAATACCGCCGTTCACCCTGTTGTATTTACATGCACTTCTCACAGAGATTTATAGATACATTGCCTTGCATAACACTTCTACATCCACTACGCTTGTTCATCACGATTATGTAAAGCTGTCTTACAATTCCATTTCATAACTGTGACCTATATGGGATGGTGCAGACATTGAAAGAAGTTGATCTGGTCCCTTTACTTTGCATAATTATCTAATACATTATATTTTGATGAGAAACCTTGATTTCCAAAGACTCGTGCATTGGGTCGAATGCTGTCTGTTATGTTTCATAACAGTTGTTAGACCGTTATTTACACAATGATTTTGAACACGAATTACCCTGTTTACCTGATCAAGATATAGGGCTCACGACGGATGTGACCGGTCAACAGGGGATGCTTACTCCTCCTAGGCACCTGATCCCACTTCTTGTGTATCCAGAAATCCGTCTTTGGCAAAATCCTTATTTTGCAATCCTTATAAAAATTATGAGATCGATCACTGTTCGTTACCTTTACCTTTTTATTCTAATAACAAGAAAATCTGCCATAGATTGAATTCGAACTGAGGGTTTTTGCTTAGGAATTGATCATGCAACAGACTTCTAGACTGATAGCTATTGCTCTTAAATTTGTTGTAAATTGAAAAATGTATTAAATCTTACCGAGTATGGATTGTGGTCACACTACATTAATGTAAATGATAGATTAATATTGGCATTTGTTTAATGTTAAACTTAAGAATCACTTCTTTATATGGAGAAGTCACCGTATAGATTTAGAAACTTCATTTTTAGATGTAGTAGCGTTGAATGTTATCAAATCGAGACAGACGTTACGACCTGTTGAAAGAGTTCACAGTGTAGAATATTTATGTGCAATGTACAGTTGTACTGCAATTTGGTTATATTCGAGTTTTGCTGCCAAACAATTGTGAAGAGCCGTCATTGCTGCTTGATGAGCGTTTTTGCGTTTAGGTCATAAAGTTTTAGGTTGAAATCCACTAATTAAAGCAGTCGGCTTTATCTATCCTTCGGATGAGACCCTGGAAACTGATATCCGATGTCAAAGTAGGTGTCGGCATGTTAAAGAACCCTCAATGCGCAATGGTCGTAACTGCCGAATATAGACAAAATGGTCACAGTTCAACAGCATACGATTACGTCTCCGTATAAATGAAAGACTCATTAGTTGGACGTTTGAACAATCTAACAACAGCATCAACAACTTAACCTTAACAGAACTCTATCTAAATCTGCTTTTTGATGGTTAAGGTGAATGGTTTAAAACATCATTCCGACATACTAAAGAGCATTGGATGAGTTCTTTGAAAGCAAATATTCATGTGATATTTTTCAAAAATCTATTTAAATTTTCTTCAAAATAGAAGATTAAAAAAAACCTTTGATATCATTTAGAGCCATAATTTTTTCAATAGTATGTCATTTCCTTATGGCTATCTGAAAAACATTGAAATAAAGGTAACATGTAAATACTAAAAATCGTTTTGCATTTTAAAAACAATTTACAAGGTGTAATTAAAGATACTGTGGTAAATTCTAGGTCTATATATGGATCAATTGTAACCTGCTGTGTGTAGGGTTCGGCAGTGTAGAGGAAAAGGTGACAAAATTGTTAAGTTTGCTTGAATAACCTGTCAAGTGTCCAACAGCATTTAAGGGGAGAGGTTTGACAAGCGTAATAGTTTGTTGAAGGGACAGTTCTTGTTGGAGTTTACCTGCCATAAATCACATGGAACTTGGCTGTCAGGCATGCGGTGATTTGACAAGGAACATTTGTAACTCTGCCTCTAATGTGTGTACCTATATGATATGTTCTTGTCAGTTCGTTCTATATACCGTTTCATGACATCATAAGAGACAAATTAGAACATTAACTAGGAATAAATTAACATAATAATAATTCGAAACTTGAAAGAACAATGTATATGTCAGTGTTATTCATCATAAATATATCAGACCTTGCATTTTTGTTGACAATTTGGGGTTAGACTGCGAATAAAAATAGGATAAATATACAAAAAATCAACATCCCGTTGAAGTGGTTATGTCCAGAGAATA
Source organism: Pinna nobilis (assembly GCA_016161895.1). NCBI lineage: Eukaryota > Metazoa > Mollusca > Bivalvia > Pterioida > Pinnidae > Pinna > Pinna nobilis. The sequence goes on along the minus strand of JACSZP010007190.1, from coordinate 17,083 downwards.
ATTTGTCAACCATTAGGTGATCGCGTGATACCTGTTACTAGTATGAATTTATCCTTCTTCTCTTCGCTCTGTCACTGTCTCGATCTCACGTGAATATAAATGTAACCATACTTCTACTCTTACTACTACTACTACAACTACTGCTGCTGGTGATAATAATAATAATAATACTAATAATGATAATAATAATAATAATAATAATAATTAATTGAGTAGTTGTTGTTTATTGTTGTTTAACTTCCCGCTTAAGAATATTACGCTCATATGGATACATCGCCGTGTGCCGGTGAAGGGCGACAAATTTTGCCTATGCTCGGCACTTATGGACGTAGAGTAGGGAGGGATCTTTAATGTGCCAGCACCTACTGTGACACGGGACATCGGTTTTTACTGTCTCCTCCGAAAGACATGGACTGCCAATCGCAGAATTAATTTTGTAAAAAAGAAAAAATGATAATGAAAAAAAATAATTAATTGGCAATTCCTGATAAAGGCTTCGTATATTTCTAGCACATAATACGGATTTGCTTCTCAATAATACTCTTTTTTACAGAATTAGCTTATCTTTGACACTTAATCTGACCTCTGAACATGCACAGGTCTGTCTTTTTTCGGATGTGTATGTCCTATTGTTTAACGGTTACTCGGTGTATGCCAATTCATATTTTATTTGAATTTCCTTGATCCCTTTTAGTACACTTGTTATTAATACAGTATGAATAAATAATATAATTTTCACATTCTTTATGCCTGTCCGTCCTTGGAATATTAGAGGTGAACAAATTCTGACGCAACATTTAGCTTTCTTAGTTGGGACACATAGAGTAATTGACAATTAGCCTTTACAACCTAAGGAGTGACGCGTTAAACACCTTTACTGCACAAGGATCCTGGGTACCAAGTGCCAAACGATGTCTAAAATTTAAATCCCTTCAGTGTCATTCGATTACATTTGAGTTAAGATCTCCAAAGGGTACATTTAACAACAATGCAGTATCTGCAAATGATATATTTTCAAAACTTGTTGTTGTATGTATGGTTTATCCAATAGAAAGAAAAGCTATGTCTTTGTCTGGGTAAGGTTAATGAGGACATCTCGAGATAAATCAGGATAGTGGTGCTGGAAGACACATTAGAACTGCGGATCACTCAAAAGGCTTATAGGAGACGCACCTTTCTTTCATCGCTGTCTCGTTTCTTTTTCTTACTTCTTTGGATGAAGTGATGAGAGGCATCATGACGGTAACGCAGTCCCACTGTTACCGTTTGCATGTACTCAATATCTCTATCTCTGACTGTCTCTCTCCTTACTTATTCGACTGTAGTTGAAATTTTTGTCAAACCCTCATACAAATGGGATCCATTCTTCTCCTAATACATTGAAATTTACTGTGACTTCATGACGGGTATGACCAGTCAACATTGACTGCACGCACGCACGAAAGCAAGCACACACGCACGTACGCATGTATGTATGTGTGTATATACATTTATGTACATATGTATCACGTCTGCACATATGTTTTTTTTGTGTATTAATCATTATATGCTATCATATCTCATTTTTCAGAACGTAAATATAATTTACATCGAAGAACATTCCCAAGAGTAAAATATTCAATTTTGTCCACAGCCATTCATCATCACTACTTTTTATTGATCTGTTCTAAACAATGTTTGGCCGCACCTTTTCCGTAACACAGAAATATTTCGAAAAAAACCAAACACAAACAATGCAATTGATGTAACGCAAATAGTTATCATTTTTATGCTTTTTTGTTCTTTTGAATCATTTTGACGCAGTTTGAAACAAAAATGATCAAATTAATTGCTGCATTGAGAAAAACAAAAATTGACAGTAGTCATTTGGGATTTTTGCTATTTCCGGGCATGGTATCTCATATGCATCTTCAACATTCTAGAACAGCGTTTTTATTTCTCGGTTAACTCTTTTTATTTGATTTTGACTATATTTCTTAATCTTTTACCAATACAATAAACTTCAAACATAGGAATTTTAAGATTCTTTGAATCGACAACACAAATTGACCACGGTATTCGGTAACGAAGAAAACTATAAAACAATTATCCATACGACATCTATAAAGAAACTTGAACATTTCGTTATAGACCACGTGAGGGACTTGTTATTGCGTCATGTGTCTTCAGTTTTGAAAAGAATATATATTACGTACTTTCTTTTATAGATCATGCATTAGGAATATAATCTACTTATAAAATGAATCAACTCAAGTAGGCTAAAGAAGATACGCGAGATGTGTTTCTATAAGTTACACTGATGTACCTGAACTGCAACACAGGGAAATGACATGTAGGGCCTACATGTAATGAACGGTTTGCCACACATCCAGGTCAAGGTCGCATGTCTTATGTGGTTTGTATGGACAGGTTTTGTCATGAGGAGTTCAATTTCTTCGGAAAAAAGAAACTAGGTAGGAAGTCATACTGTTTTTACCAGGTCTACAATTTTGGTGTCATTGAAAAGGGACATTTTGCGATTTATACATAGTATAATTTGTAAAATCAGTACCTCCTTTAATGAAAGAAAGAGGGTAATTGCGAACTAGATACTGAATAAATTTACCTGACTGCTATCAGCAAACTCGTTATATACATAGTAATTGTGATGCTATCAGTCGCCCTACCCTGCTCTAAAGAAAATGTTTTTGCCTTGGCTAACATTGGTTTAACGGAGTTTACAAAGTATTTCCAAATACTAAAAGTATACAAAAGTTTACCTTTTCTCACTAAGTGATAAGTGATTAATTTTATTCTCGAATCTTACACGTCATTTAACATTGTTAAAATATCTATGTGGAACTCACCTAAACAGGGCTGGGTTTTCCTTCAAAATGAAATTGATTTATCACCGGACTTATAACTTTGCCGATTAGTAATATCTTACAATATACCATAAATGTAGATGGAACATTCTTTCACCTTGTGATTAAGAAATACACGTCAAAACAATGAAGAATATATTTGAAAATGTTACCTGAATAAATAAGATGACATAAAACAAGAATATTGTTCAAGGCTCGCTGCGTGCGTCACCTTTCTCAATCTATCTTTATTCTGGGCAATCAACATACATTACATCATCATTAAAACGGTCAAACCCACATGAATGAGTGTTCTGAACATCTTAATGTGATCTAGATGAAAATATTTAATTTTGATATTGTGGTATTGTAAAATGCTTGAGGTTTTCATTGTCAGTCTTCCAGTTAAATGCAATAAAAAGTTTTAAGCATGTGTAACAGACTATGGAATAAAGAGTAAATGTGTCATTGTATTTTGTAAATCTTGCGTGATTGAACGCCAGTTAATTCTAAGAAATATTTGCATATAATGCAATTAATCTAACAGAAAAAATAAAGAGAAATATGTATAAATGAATTGAATTGGACAAAATATGAAAGTTTAAAGTACAAGTTTAGCAAACCGAGCACGGGGGTTAAAAGTTTTATGATTTCATTATTTCTTGATTATTTTAATAACTTCTACATGTATTTACTCTTTTTTTGTATTTAGTTAATGAAGACATGTCTGGATCTAGAATTCTGTATTACGCATGTCACATTTTACGCTAACTGTAATGCCCGTTTTACTTGATTATCATACGTTTCAATATATTGGAGGATTTTGAATTGGACATTAAACAACAGCAATTTAACCATCAAAACATTAAAGATTAGGGGGCCGAAAGAGTTGTTTGTCTCGAAAAAAAAATTGCTTTTCAATAAAAAATACCATAATGATAATACAAATCGAAAGGGCAAACAAACAGTTTTAAAACCTCACTTCTGTATTATACAATCAAATTTCACTAAGGGATTAACCTAAGGTTTATTCCAATTACTTTGGTGCAAAGATGGATCACGTACGAGATAGCGAATAGTGACCGTCTTTCAACAATTCTCCTAAACCATATAAAAAGTACTAGCGTGTAAGCGTATTATTGACCAAGATTTCATCTTATTAATACAACAATGTTTATTACTCCGGTAAGTACGTGATATTTCGGGATTTTTTATTTTAATCCGTTTTGGTCCGGATCGCTAGATGTGCCCGCCAGACAGCGGCGAGGACTCCGACCGTAACGATGATGATGTTCCTGTCTCCGCTGTCCTTCGGTTTGCGACTTTTGACTGCCTAGGGGCGATCAGTCTGGAATTTGATATCATATTATTGACAAATAATGTCATGGCGAGTTTTGATGCGTGGTAAAATGGTTATTTGCATCGCGGAGTTATCCCGTTATCAGACTGCACACACCGCGGCGAATTGATTCTTTGGGGTTTTCTTTTCCATTATCGAAGTCATCGCATCATTATTCTCATTTATGAGCAATGTGAAACGCATGAAACGAAGATAATAGAAGCCGTATCATGGCTAGTGTGTCAGCTGATCTGATTGGAACTATAGTTATTAGATTAACATTTCCATCATCTCTGGGTTTGTTTGTCTTATCTTTACAGGGCGCCATATTGTTTGGTTGTTCAATTTGTTTACCGATGGAATAGAAATCCATTTCATGCAAATAAATTAATAAGAGAAATGGAGGAACACAAAAAAGCTGTGGACGTCTCCGAAATTGATAGCACTTAATTGTGTGAGTTACATTCATGTGCATTGGCATGCATTTTGTTCGGCTACTTACGCATCTGTTTGTGTGTTGGTCGTTTCAGATGCTGAGTAGATTACTTCCACCCTCGTTATCTGTCTGCCTCTTCCTTCTCTTCCTTTTTCTTATGAATTCATGACGTAAAGGATGATATTTATATACAAATACTCGATTATACTAGAAATATATTTTTCATGGATAGTAAAACTTTGCTATGTCGACCTCGAGATACCCAGAAATCCATTTAACTCGACCTACGAGACGTCATTTTTAACTGAACTTCATTCAAAAGCCATTGTTATTCTGCAATGGCGGACATTTATTTTGAATAATTCAAATACTCTCCCCCTCTGCAATTAATAAATGACATGTTATATTCGTTTCTTTAAATCGGTATCAAAAACGTTGATAGATTGACGTCTCCATATGAGTGAAATATTCTTGAGTGGGACTTTTAACAACGGTACCATACCCCGGTATTAAGAGACTCGTAAAACTTTACGTACGAGACGCCATCTTAATTGCAATTCGTTGATTGTCTTCATTATTCTGCTGCTGAACTCAACTGAAAATCTCTCTCTCTCTCTCGCTCTCTCTCTCTCTCTTTCTCTCTCTCTCTCATGGTAAGCGTGCCTTACGTAACTTTATGTATTTGATAAGTAGAATCAATTACCAAGTCGGTATAGCACTATCACCCTCAAGCCATTGAACACAACATGTGTCGATTTGGTAGTAACTCTTGCATTACCAACATAAAGATTCGCAAATCAAACCAATAAATGACATGCTCTTGAGGGGAATAAATTCCATGATATCCATAGTCCGACTGGGTATGTGCATTAATTGAAGCGAGCATATACAGGAGATAAAAGCCGGGGGATTCGGTATGCGTGATTAATTCATTCGGGATTTCTAAAGTTCATCTTTTATTCAACAGTTTAACATTTGTTCAGCCACCCACATTGAACATAACCTGCGGTCGATGAAATTACCCAAATTTCTTTAAGAAATATAATTTTTGCATTTTAAGATCATCCGAAAGAATTGCTACGATAAACACCGATTGTGCTGTTCTTTTATAGTGTAAAGTGATTGGACAAAACATTTTCACCATGGTAACGTCTTTTTACACTCTGCAATAACACCTGACATGCAATGTTGACTCTGGATTATCACATGCTAACACGTGTTTCTTAAACAGGCAATGAATATCAGATTAAAATGTCCAGTTCGGCGTCTGTCAAAGGCTCCGAACGTAAAAAAAGATAGAACGTGTTTCTGTACTCTATATCTAGAGAGCTCCCAAAAGATGCATAACCGTAATTCGACGTAATATGACATGGAAATTATTCGAAAAAAAAATGTAACAAATTCATGGTGTCTAAATCATACAGAGAGAGGATTTGTTAACAGGAGTTGTTGTGATATAACACGAACCTAATTTGTAACAAATGTGTTTATCATGGAAGTCGTATACAAACATGCAATTTTATATCTTGCACTTTTTTGTAAAACATGCTATAAGTTACAGATGTAATATTAGTATACTAAGTTTGCTTCTCAACATAATTTGAAAAGATGTAGATTATCTTTCTTCATCTTATTCAATTTAACATACAAATAGATTTTACTTTTAAATTTTGAATTTTTCAGAGAAATAACAATTTTAGCCTACATACTTTGTCAATTTAAGTTGGCATCATAAATATAAAATTTTACTGAAGTCTTAGATTTTTCTAAACACTAGCACTTCAGCTAATCAGAATTCAGGATTAGCTTAAATTGAGTAAATTATTATTAAATTAACTAAATTATTAGTCCTTATTAACTAAATTATTAGTCCTTAGTAATATATAAATACATGTATATATATATATGGCGGCAGCCTCAGATTTCACACAAGGTGTCATTATACTTTAAGGTATATCCCACAATATAATATATTTGTCACATGTGCAGATCAGTTGTAATCAATGAGAATCATATTTTCCCAATTTTCTTAAAGTATGTTCGCATAGTAATATAATAAAAAAACATGTCGGCTATATGGCCAACTGACCACTTTCATCTATGTTTGTTTATCAAGATAGAAACTAATCTTGATAAACATTGTATTTATTGAGTCATATAGGTTTTCTCTGATAATGATGATAGAATCAGTCCATCTGTTTGTACAAATTAACTTAACAAAATAGAAAAATACGGCGAGGCCAAAGAGCAAATTCTCTCAGGCACTGGACAGATGTAAAGTCAGGAAGAAGCGAGGCGCACGTATTATTTAGAATAATCCCGGAACATTTGCTCCCATTTTTCAACTGTCCTGTGGCACCAATCAGGCCCGTTATCCTCGATTGTCTCTTGATATTGAATCTGATTTACTCTGTAAATAATCACATTTGAAATAAAAGTTTAAGCAGTAGTAGCTGTAGTGGTGGCAGTATGATAATGATAATGAAAAATGATAATAGCAATAACAACAGCGATAGTGAAGAAAATACTGCTGCTTATGATGATGAAATAATAATAATAATAGTAATAATAATAATAATAGTAATAATAATAATAAAAATAAAAATAAGAATAAAAATAATAATAATAGTAATAATAATTATAATAATAATAATAATAATAAATAATAATAATAATAAAATAATAATAATAATAATAATAATAATAATAATAATAATAAGAAGAAGAAGAAGAAGAAGAAGAAGAAGAAAAAGAAGAAGAAGAAAGAAAGAAAGCAGAAGAAGAAGATATTTTTTATTTTGTGACATGGGAACTCGGTTTTCTGTCCCAAGGTCACAAAAAAAAAACGCCCATCGCTTCCTGTGACTCGATCCCACCAACTAGCAATTTGAAATTAGATACCCGAAACTCTACAATCATAGGCCAACCATGAATGTAAATAAATCACAGAAATCCTTTAAATCATTGTTATAGAAGGATCACTAGATTACAATGGTAAAGCCTATGGACCTTTCCTCGAAAATATTTTGATTATTATTCTTAATTTATTTTCAATCAAGAAATGTGCAATGTTAAAACATATCGGCAATCAAGCCACAGAACGTTCAAGTACAACTTATACATTAGTTGCCATATTTGAGAAGAGTACTATGACAAAATTTAGTCACACTATATATAATATATTAAGACATAGAATAGACAATGAAAAATATATGTACAGTCTGCTCTGGTTATACCCCCTCCTTTTGTTTTTATCAAAATATGGCGTTATAACGAATATGGCGATAGATCGAGTTTGCACCTATTAAAGATATCGATGAAAATTAACGGTATTAGGTTACGACTTTTAATCGATAATTCACTGTTAATAATAATGTAATGTTAATATTACATGTATCACTATGTTCATTAAGGATATTTTTGCCTTATAACAATATTAGATAAGATATTCTAAAAGCATTGTAACATTTTAAACTGTGTAAATGCATTGCACCACGATGGCGTTTTCTTGGGGTCGCGATGGTGTTGCCTTCCATACAAGAATCAGTAACTGTATCTTCCTGTGATAAATATGTCGCCAACGGTTCATCTTTAAAAAAAGGGTCCCATCATGATGCAGAATAATTTTCTAAATTTTCTTTAAACAATTTACCACCTACGTGGTGTGACAATTGTGACTGTTTAAAACTTAAGACACCTCTTTTTATTTAAATAGTTAGTAAACTCGAATTCACAGAAAACTTCATAAACATTGCGGTATGTGTAATTGTTATCAAAATTAAATAAAAAGTAAACAAGTATCTCAAAGTAACAACCAATTTAGTAGCAAGCTAATTAGTTGCCATATTTGAGAAATGTACATGTACTATTGTACTATGAAAAATTGTATTCACACTATAATATATTGAGACATAAAATAGACAATGAAAAATGTATATATGTGAGTATGATTTCAAATTACCCATGATTTATTGCTTTTCTCAGCTGTCTGTTATATGGGGGAAATAAACTCGGTAATTTAACACATATTTACACAAACAATTTCACGGATCGGTTGTTCGGGCAAAAAGCTCATTACTCTAACTTCCGCTTCCGGAAGTGTAACAAATTTCTCCATGCCTCCACTTTTTCTATCTGCCAATCTCTAACTTCTTTCTTTTTTCAATCTCGTTCCATAATTTGTGGAAAGTTAAATACAAAACCTTTACAATGGCATTCGCTTTAAGATACATTGTTACAGTAGTGACTTTTAATGGTAAACTTGTTAAACATTCTACATGTAGTTTTCTTTGAAGTGTTTGATATGATTTGAGAGAGAGAGAGAGAGAGAGAGAGAGAGAGAGAGAGAGAGAGCGATTTCCACTATTGTCTTAAATGTTCGTAATGATACCATGCACCTACGCATTTTGAAATGGGGTAAATTTATTGGTTTTTATATACTAGATTGATCTTTTATTATTTCAAGTGTCACTGAAGGAGGGAGAATGTCATGATTTCAATTTTCTTAGAAGTAGAGTAAGTGTAGTAGGTGTGTCATGTTCAATGGACCGGTCTTATTGATAAGAAATGTCACATTTCAATAATATTTGCAGCTGTCTTGCACTCTCATCTCTTCTTATGTGCATAAATAGATATGACAGTTTCGCTCGGGCTCGACCAAACATGCAACGATGAAACTGATTCTGTTGAGTACAATGTCTTTTTCCAATTCTCTTATTCTTTGTATTTTCTTCACCTTCACCTTCTCCTTCTTCTTCTTTTAACTTTATATTTCTTTTCTTTTTTGTTTTTGTTTCAATTCTATTTATCAAACATAGTAAAAAGGGTTTGTAAATGTAAGAAAGATGAAAGTAAATACATGTACATCAATGAACAAACAGACAAATACATATGGTAAACGGTCGTCTATATCGAGATATAGAATCTGGTAAACTAGATACATATATATAATTGAATATTTTATATAAAGAAATGGATTAGATACAGATCCTTTATTATCCTTGTGCCATTCTACACATTGGAGAGCATATATACACAAACATTATACAATATACAAACATATAAGGACAGTCATGTGAGCAAGTGACTTCTTCTTTTAGACGCTACAAATAAAAAATTGCACAGATAACATACTGTTTTAATGTTATTCGCACTCAATAACTGGACAAGTTCAAAGACGCTAAATGTCAGAGAATAACCAAATGAATTGAATGTAATGTAGATAAGTGCATGAGACCTTCATTTAAAAAAGAAAGAAAGTGAAATACATTAATATGAATAATAAATATATATACATGTATATAAAAAATTAAGTCATATATAAATAAAATAGAATAAAATGAAATGAAATAATCATAAATTAGATAAAATTAAATTTAATCAAATTAAATCAAATTAACAAATAAATTAATAAATAATTGAATTGATCCTAAGAAATAGAATATACCAGAAGATATGTTCATATCAGAATGGGGAGGATCACACAACATTATGACAATTTTTTCATAACATGAATTAAAAATCCTGATTAAAAAGGATAAATTGTGAATCAAACAATTTACAAGCATAAAAAGGATATATTTATATATGTATTAATGAAATGTAAATGACATGAAGTGGTAAAAAGAAATCAACTGAGGGGCACATAAAACTGAGAAAGATATTTATCTAAATATCTTTCGTTTATGTACAGAAAATGTAGATTTCTCACTTAAATCCTAATCCTTTTGGTTATGATCCGATGTATGTATTGAAAGCGTCGAGTTCAGGGACTACGAAAAATGCTATTCACAAAGAAATATATTTCACAACTACATGTACAAAAATATTGGTTTTCTATTTCCTCAAGATTTTTTTTTATCAAAACCGCGAGTGCTATATATTTTTTTCTTCCTTGCAGTGATCATTTTGTGTTTAATTTGCCGGATGGTTTAGATTGAACAGTCGTCGGTATTGATGCACATTGGTACAAAACAAACAGATATACTGAGATGATTACTAAGGGATTGTTTCGACACACTTGTCTAGAACCAGAATGCGCAAATTAGCTACTGTGATGCGATTCTCCATCGAGGATGTCAATCAATTCTTTAGCTGGGATCCCACTTAAATTCCTAATTGAGTATTTATGCCTTCAAGATTTAATAAAGGATCAACTAGCTAGCAAGATGATCAATTGTGGCATTTGTAATGCAAACAAAATGCATCCTTCTCTTTATCAATGTGTCTCTCTCTATGCGTGTATCTCTGCCCGTCACACTTATGTGCTCTCTCTCTCTCTCTCTCTCTCTCTCTCTCTCTCTCTCTCCACGTGCATTTCTCTCTCTGCCTGTCACTCGTATACTATACCTTTGTATCTTTCTTCTGTCTCTTCGCCTCTACCCTTGTTGTCGTTTTTTGTTTGTTTAGTGTTTTCTTGTGCAGACTAGCTCGACAACCTTAACAGATTTCTAATGGGGAGATTTTTCAATTTGCTAAAAATTAGTCGGAAATTTGAATTTTTCTTATTTGGGGAGACATGGATTTTTTTCATAAGAAATTTTCAAAATTTTACATAAAAAATTGAGTCTCCCTATTTATGGGGGGGGGGGACTTGTCAAGTATGCTTGTGCAATATGATATCTGCATGAGATCTTCACCTCTCTATCAATTAAGAATGAACTGGTCTTTGCCGGTTTTTCAATACAAGATGGGACATTCGAGACTGAGACGAAAAGTTGGAACAACAAAATTAATTACATTTCAAGCAATTAAGTATCTACAAGAATATGGCGTCACACTGTAAAATCTAGAACCGCATTTCCGGTTGTTGTGTGATCTTGTCCGGAATTCGAGGAAAAAAAAGACAAATTCAAATTATAGATATGACCAGAGACATATAACACAGATCTGTATTATAGGTCTCTGATATGACTTTCTCAGCAAATAGTAAATATTATTTTGCCGAAATCGAAAGTCAGTTCTAGATGAATCCTAATTGGTAAAGCTCTATAAAGTTACTTTCTTCCTTCTTAATCGAATCGCTAAAAAGGCAATCCGAGGTCTCGCTACGCTGTATCCGATTTTGTCGTCTCTCTAAATAATTGAAGGAAAAGCGATGCACTGGATTTGTGATATGTTGAATTATCTCTAATACAACAGGGTTAGAGAGACACCTGTTTCCCCCAGAAAACTCCTTTGCCTTTAAAAATGTTTCCCATGATTTTTAACATAGTTCCGTGGGAGACAGAATAAGCGCAGAACTCTTACCCTGATATCATGATTACTTTTCCCAAAAAACTGTACTTTATCTTTAGATTTTTTAGTGTTTTTTTTTTAAATAACGTATAACTGTTATGAAAATAATAATTGAATAACAAACTCAAAACTCCCAGCGCACATGTAAAAATAAGTCATGCATAAAAATGTAATATTTTCAGCCGGCAGGGAAATGTAAACATTACACTTTCTCAACACATTAACCCGTGTAAAATCAAAATTTTACACTTAAGCCGACGACAGGGGAATCATATTCCCATAGCTTTTTTCAATTGCTTCTTAGCAATAATCGTTGACCCAATTCACCTTAGGGTGACCCGGAATTAGAAAGCGTGTGAGATCGGTCGGTCGGATCAGGTGTTTAGAACAGCACCTCGTGTTATGAGATAACCCAACATTTTGATAACACTTTTACACGCCAATATTGTCGTCAAATCATCCGTGCTATTCGGTTATAATTCACTTCGGTATGTATGCATTCCATCACTTGGGCATGTGGTAGTCGGTGACAAGCTTTCAACAATGACTAACGGGATAATACCTGATAATAAGTCTCTCTCTCTCTCTCTCTCTCTCTCTCTCTCTCTCTCTCTCTCTTCGTGTGTGTAATCATACTTACTAATTATATATGATGGGATCTAATTCGATATCTCATATGGTAAAACCTCTGTCTAATATTTTCTACTCATTTCCACGATTCTCAAAATTACCATACTCCTGACTTTAGTTGTCTCAAACCAAATGTTACATGACTCATGTGACTGGATCGAAACCCTCTTTGGATCTAGCACTACCGTATCACCGACTCATAAATATCTTTACATTTGAGCCAAAGGTCCTGTAAACAAAAGACTGCCTTGGATACAATTATTCCATTTTGCCTATAGTTGAAACTATCCTGGGTCCAAGGTTTATAGCTTACTTCGGACTGGTGGGTATCTAAGATCAAACCGTCAGTTCCGTAACTTTTCCTGGGCAATGTTCTGAGCCAATGACTTTATATTTCTGAATTGAAAGTGCCTTGCGTTCAAGATTCCTTACTTTCTTGCATGAAAGAGTTTTGGGTACAATATTTCTCTATTACTTATTCAAGAATTCCTTCGGATCCAAGAAAATGTTCTCTCACTACGGTGAATTTCAGATCCACGATTTCCTTATGTCTGACCAGAGACTGCCTTGAACCCAAATGTTCCGTATCTGTTACCAAAGACTGTATTTAATCAGGGATCCATATACTGACGACTTGATATATTATTCAAGGTGTCCGCATCTAGCACTCGGATCCAAAATTTTCTTGCTGACTCAAAAATGTCCAAAAAATATTTTGGATCCAAGAATTACGGTTTTGTGATCGATGTCTGGCTTTTCTTTGTCTTGGACACAAAGCGTTCCCATTTCTGTTTTAATCCCCAGGTTGCTTTGTCATTTGGTATGGTATTGTTGTTTAACGTCCCACCCAAGAATCATTCACTCATATGGAGACGTCACCGTGTGCCGATGAAGGGCTACAAATTTTGCCTACGCTCGGCACTGCTGGCCGTAGAGCAGGGAGGGTTTATTTAACGTGCCAACACCTACTGTGACACGGGGCCTCGGTTTTTACTGTCTCATCCAAAGGACAGGAACGGCCAACCGCGGGGTGGCGCTGAAGCGGCTCGAACCCGGATCTTCCGATTCGCAGTCGAACTGCTTTGTCATTTAACTTCACGTTCAGGAATCTTTCAGTTGTATGGATACTTCACCGATGCCGCTGAAGGGCGACACATTTAACCTCTGCTCGGCATTTAAGACTAGCAATACGGTTTTCTGACTAGCCGACACCTACAGTAAAATAAGAACTCGCTTTTTATTGTCTCGTTCGAATGAATGGTTCTACTTTCAGTTCAAAAAGTTCGCACATGTTAATAAGATACAAATTTATAATAAAGGTTTATTTTGTAGTGATAAACTGTAAAATATGAGTGGTTAAACTCTTGGCAATTAATTTATCATTGTTCTCCTCTATTTATTCATTTGCATATCATTATATCATAGTATTTTTAATTTTTTCTCACGTTATGTCTATCTTTATCAATTGCTTTCTTGTATAAGTGACAATAAAACTAGCATAATGATAATTGTGATAAAAATGTTCAACAACAACAACAACTACATTAACAACAACAACTACTACTACTGCTACCACTACCAGTAGTAATTATTATATATAACTTCTACTACTACTACTACTACTACTACTACTGCTTAAAATAATAATAATAATAATAATAATAATAATAATAATAACGATAAAATTGATAATTATAATATATATTTATTGTAATTATTATTATTAATGCTGTTGTTATTATTATTATTATCATTATAATTATTATTACTATTATCATTATTATTATTATCATTATTATTATTATTATCATTGTTATTATTTTTATTAACTATTATTTTTATTAATTATTATCATTATTATTATCATTATTATTATTTTTATTATTATTATTATTACTTTTATTATTATTATTTTTATTATTATTTTTATGTAAATTCTAAGTACAGGGGTCATACATTGGGTCCTGTGTCCGTTTTGAAGGCGGTTTTATCGGCGGTTTTATAGAATTACATTCCTACTGCTATGTCCGATTTTTACTGAGAAGTGCGCTTTTGGCAGTACCTTATTAAAATACTTTCTATTGTACTAGGAATAAAGATATTTATCTCTCGTATATATTTTTTTACTTTTCATGCCTGTATATTTTACTGAATTTCGTTTTGAATCAAGAATGACAACTCTTCCGCGTACGTTGTGTATAGTATACAAAATGGACACGGTTTTACGATGCAAAACGAATGTCCCGACTAGCTTTTCTTCTTTTCTTTCAAATATCCGAAACATGTCATTAGTTTTGTTTGAGGTATTTGAGCCTAATATCTGTACGATCCCGTCTGTTTCATGCAAGGTGCGTGGAATGCATCAAAGTGGGCGGGGCGACTGTCACGTGGCTGAAGTAACGGCACTGGGTGGAACTTTTGTCAGTTTTCCCGATAATAAACTCATTTTAACAACCACTCTAGCCAATGAGATTTCTACAAAGAGACGATAATTATTCCCACAGACGGTAGGCTGGAGAATCTTTTTTAGGCTAATATAAACAAATTAAAACTAATTTTAATATTTTTGTAACATCTTTTTGCCGTGTAAAATGCCTGATGCGTTAACGCGAGTTAAATGTTGCATAGGTGCCCAATAGTAGATTTTTGCACGTTGCATTATGGGAGACTTTACGGTCGGTTGAATCATTATCGCTTAACGAATCGCGAATACAGAATTACAAATTGGGATTTTAGAGACATCTGAAAGAAAATAACAGAATTGTGACACCGAGATTAACAAGTTAGTTTTTTTTTATTCTACGGGATATGCCATTTCGTGTGATTCCCGACACTGCCATCCCCGGGGCAGGGAAAGGAACACCACAAACCAAGGTAATAAGTTTTCTTCATTTCTAATTTTATTCTAATCAGACAAAGTATCGATTTCTGAAATTGATATGCATTTTGACAAATTTTCATGAAACGTTGATGAACCGATTACAGACAGAATTGCCAATTTTTGATATATGAAAATATTATGCCTTTGTGTAGATGCCTGCAGCCGCAGGAGCTGGAGCGTCCCCGGTCCATGTGTGTACGGACATTATTCGAAATCCTAATGGAAGTTCGGCAGTGTATTCTTGTCACGGACTACTCAACCACCCAAGTATCCCAGGGCTCGCTGAGAGTCTTTACGGAAGTCCAGGATTTCGCCCTACCCCGGGGCTAATTCCACTGGGGACCCGAGATGGATCAGCTTTTTATTCTCCTCTTGTGAGTAAGTGTTATGTCTCTTAAAAATGTCGACGTGATTCCTAGACAATACGGCAATAAATATTTATAATCAGGGCACGTATTCTAGTAATTTTGCAAAATGATGAATGAATATATTATCGGAAACACCTGCGTATCAAAAATCGAAAACATAATTGCATATGTCTGCTATGACTTCTCTAGATGTCTCGGGCACCATTCTCTATGAATTATATCGTCTTTTATTGGTTTAAATTACTTCTGAACGGCAGTTTTATCTGAAATGTGAGAAATATAAAGAAAACATCCATGATGTGTTTAAACGACTACATCTCTAAATATCCTTACTTGATAACAGAGGTCACCTAGTATCTATTTTGTCTTCTTGTGAATAAGATTGAGTTCCCCAAATCTCCGTGCGAAAACAGCTCAATTTCAGGCCAAACTGGGCCCCTGTCAGTTCGTATTGTGATAAGGAAATTTTAACACTTACAGACAAGTGTGCCGTATGATGTGAAGGACTCGATTGAGGTATGGAGAGGATTAACGCAAGCCGGACCATGTTTTCCGTACGATTCTACCATGGCGGTCTACCCGTATGGCACAGGGTATGTTATTGATATATCTGTCACTGGTGCCC
>JACSZP010007183.1:3275-13775 GCA_016161895.1 Pinna nobilis | reverse complement strand
CATGTAGTTACATGTATGTGGTGGCAGTTCTATACTCTATAGCTGTCTGACTAGGGAATAAGTTAGCAATTTTGAGCTGTGTTTTGAATTTTTTATCAGATTTTTCAGAAACGTAAATTCCGTTTCAGATTGTTGATTCCGCGATTCTGTCCGTGATTCCGCAATCGCGGAAAATCACTGGCCCTAAGTTTGTTGATCAGATGACCTTAAATATTGCAATCCATTCCTGTCTATTATTGTTTGTTGTACATCACCCTTCTAGGACTTTCTGTTTTACTTTAACTTGTGGTATTTAGAATAAGGCATCTATACAAAGGTATCAAATAGTTGAAATAGGATACCGGGTACACATGTAATTCATAGAAAAAAATTTAAGCCAGTAAGGAGTAATTGTTGTAGAATCCAGCAACACTGTATTGATCTTGTTATCTGTACTTTGCTCTAACCATAATAATCTAAATGTATGTTTAATTTCAAATTATGAAAAATGTAGTTATATGAAGGTCACACAGGCCAAATTATTGACCACAAAGAGACATTGAAAGGCAAATATGAAAACAATAATTTGACATAGAACAAACAACAAAGGCTATATATTGATATCCTCCTGGAAATTCTTGTTCTGCCTTTTAAATTTTTCAGAAGGCAGCTTTGGCTAGTGCGTTGACTCTGATCATGAGGTTTTGAATCGAATCTGCAGCTTGTGGTCAGCTTCTCCTGTCCTAGGGATGATACAGTCAAAACCTGAGGTCCCATGTTAAAGTTATTGTCTGCATATTAAAGAGCCCATACTGCTCAATGACCATAAGTGCCGAGCATAGGCTAAATTTACAGCCCTTCTACGGCATACAGTGACATCTCCATATACGTGAAAGGTTCTTGAGTGAGATGTTAAACAACAATACAGCCAACCACCACTTTTTTGCATCATTTTCCCAAGTTTACAGTGCAGGTTACAAAGCATTAATGACCTAGCTATTTATTCTACCATTTTTAATTTGATAAATAGCAGATAATGTCTCTTAGGTATTTAAGATATTCTGATATTGTAAAAGGACTTTTTTCTTTTGATGACAGGTTACTGTTCCTGCGTATAGTGCCACACCTTTCCAGCCAAATAAATTATGCCGTGCTGTTGAAGATGCCAAAAGTTATGCTGCTGAGTTTGTTATGTCCCAGTTGGGCATACCATTTGATGGTAATATATATAGTAAAACATCAGACTTTCATATTATCCTGCTTATTTACCTACACAACTTTTTTTGCTAAATCTAGGATTATTGCTTTTGCTCATCCAATGCCTCAATTTTGTTTATAACAAACTAACATTTCAAATTCATGTATTACAAATCTTCATAGTATATTGGAATAAATTTATCTCCTGTCTTCTTTCTAGCCAGTATTTTATGCTTGAATTAATCAATTTAAAATCATTTAAAGTCTTGCACACTAGTGAATTTTTTTTTATCAAAGGTCAAGGTAAACCTGTATATATTTCATCTGACATCTGATCTGTGTTAGAGAATAACTGTCCTATGCTATTTCAATGCATCAAAATCTCTGCTGAGACAACATCTCTGAGAAATTATAATATATTCTGGGAAAGTATAAGAAAAAACTTAGATAAAATTTCAAAATTTTCTTATTGCTTTGTAGTCTAAAGAGTCAGGGACATCTAGTCTTTGTACTATATGTCTTTCTGTCTGGTTTGATCTAATTGACTGTCTGGTTATCCAGACATTTTCAATTTATGATTCTTTATGGTACTGTTAAAGTCTATTGTTAACTTGTGAATCATTGTTTTGGCCATATTTTGGTTTTACATCCTCTGGCAAGGGTCATTTGTATGGGCAAATGAAGAGCACAATTTGAGAACCCAGCTGTAAATGCTGGACAATTTACTTGGTTATCCAGATATGCTGGATGTGGATCTTATTAAAAGAAAAAATTGAAACTACACACTATTATAGATCTGCCGAGAATTGTGATAGTATGGGACATTAGTTAATATAACATTAGCCTACAGGAATCCATACATCACTTTTTTGTTATACAAAATGATTATATAAGAAGGTTATACATAAAATTTTAGGTTGAATATTCCTGTTTTGTAAATTAAGCTAAAAATATGGAGGATTTTGTTTGAATATTGTACTTTCATGTGTGACAAGAGACATTTCTTTTTGTTTAAAGAAAAGAGGGGCGAGTCATACATCTATTACATGTTATATAGTGCATATGTATTTTGATGACACCCTTATGACTTGAAACATAATATTTATTCTTTTAATTTAATAACTCCTTTTGAACCTACGTGTCATATAAAATTGTTGATAAGTATCTTTAGAGTACTGTAGGATTCACAACAGCTAGTTTTATTTTATGTACATGTATATGCACATACAGACCATGACCTTTAGATCAAGTAGCTTGGATAGTTTGTGTTATCACTGCTTCCTTCAGGTCCAGAGATGAGTGTTGCTGCTCCTACTCCTATTCCCCCAAACCCATATCAAGGGAGATCAATTGGACCTGCTTATCAATCCATGCCTAATGGTACTACAGTTCCACGTTCAGACCTGACCTATGCGTCTTCCATGCCAGTGGTGACCAGCACCCCACCATCATATGTTGTAGCTCCAGGAAAGATGCCACCACCACCACCAATACCTCAACCACAGAGTAAGCTTCGTAACATTTCACTTATTCTTCCTTTATTCTTTAACTATTGCCTAGTTCTCTGTAGAAAGCAATTCACCACTTGCAGCAAACCTTACTTCATCTTTACATTGTTTTTTTTTTTTTTTTTTTTTCTTAGATCTTGAGAGTGTGTTTGCTTTGTATGTAAGGTACAGACGGATGATAAGGCCAAAGCAATTTAATTAAGTGTGTTGCTAATTAAGTCAGTTTAGGCTATCAAAATACTAAGGAATAAATAAATAAAATGAATAATTCAAAAAATTGATTTTATCCTTATACAACTTAGAATATTTTTGTACAGAAGCAAACAGATAATACACATTGTTTTCTCAAAAATGGATAGAGTGGATAACCTTGCGTTTATGTTGAAATTCAGAATTTTACTCTTTACTCTTTGCTTACAGTAATGCCAGTAATGGGCATCTTGATTTGAAGTCCTGGAACTCGTTTTCTAACTAATTTAAACAGCTGTTTGGCCACAGAGGTGTCTTAATTGTCAACAGTTGCTCTCTACACTGTGTAGTATGAACAAACAGTAGAGAGCAGACTTTGGTAAGATGCGAGTTGTGGCTGAGCTTGTGGTTTGACCGGTGATGTCGGTGATGATGAACAAACATTGTATAAAATTTCTCAATATCAATCTTGACGACATGGGTCTGAAAATTGTGTTGAAGGATATACCACGTGTACTTGAAATACTGTGAAAACCCAAGTGCCTAGATGTATATTGTCATTGTCTGAATACATATAACCCAGAATGAAACTCTGCTAGTGCCAATGTTGTATTGTTGTTTGACGTCCCACTCAAAAATATTTCACTCATATGGAGAAGTCACCGTGTGTCGGTGAAGGACGACAAAATTTGCCTATGCTCGGCACTTATGACGGTAGAGCAGAGAGGGTTTTATAATGTGACAACACCTACTGTGACACGGGACCTCGGTTTTTGCTGTCTCGTCCGAAAGGTAAGGGACAGTCAACCGCAGTGTGGCAATGCACAGATTCGAACCCCAGACCCTTCGATCCGAAGTAGAACACGCTAACCACTCTGCCATGGCGGCCCCATATACAGTACTTTAATTTGTCTCAATTTATGTATGGCTTTGATTTTTTAAATTTTATTTTTCAGTGCCATATGATTACCAGCAGGCTTACTAAGGTCCGTATGAAGAGAAGATCAGCCTTGATATTTTATTTTTACATTGTTGGTTGAAATTGTTGTGGAAATTTGGACTTCTGTAAGTCATACATATCAGAGAACGAGTGCAGAAAAGACAGAGAATTTTTAATGTTATATTTCAAGATTGTTGGTTTGATACTTTTTTTTTCTTGTAGACTTCATTTTGAAAGGAAACATGCCATATTTGCATGCAAATTTCTATGTTGACTACATATTCATCCTGTGTAGCCATTTTAATTAACTTTTTAACAAGTTTTTGGTTCATTTTCCTTTTTGTTTTTGATGGGGGTATTCTATCACTGCATGAAGTTAAACATTATAGCATTGTCTTTATTTTACACTATACATAAAAAACATTTTATAATATGTCTTGATAAAGCAACTGGAATGTCTTGAACTTGGTTCAAACATAAAAAAGTAATTGTAGTACTCATTTTCATGAATTCTCTGCAATTTTAACAGATTATATCTGTGTTAGAAGTAAAGTATTTAGAGATTTTTTTGTATCCAGTTTGAGTGTCTCATTCTGAAATTCTATAAGAAGGGTTTTGTTGCTCAAGGTTAGCTATTTTTATTTTCATTTCATTAGTATATACACATATAAACCAAAACTTATGACTTTGATAGAGATGGTAAGATTGTCTATATGTAATCATTTGACTGTCATAGAGATGGTAAGAGTGTCTATACTTCAGACACTGCTGTCATTGAAACTGTAAAATTGTCCATACTTAAAACATGACTGATATAGACGGTAAGATTGTCTATATGTAATCATTTGACTGTCATAGAGATGGTAAGAGTGTCTATACTGCAGACACAGCTGTCATTGAGACTGTAAAATTGTCCATACTTAAAACATATGACTTTGATAGAGATGGTAAGATTGTCTATACTTAATCATTTGACTGTCATAGAGATGGTAAGAGTGTCTATACTTCAGGCATGACTATCATTGGGATTGTAGAGAGGGTGTATACTTAAAACGCATTGAGCTTAAGAGTGTCTATACTTAAGATACATGATTATCATGAAGCCTCAATGTGTCTATACTTTAGACATATTACTGTCCTTGAGCTTAAGAGAGTATACTTCAGACACAGGACTGAAATTGAGACTGTAGGAGTGTCTATACTTAGGACATGTTAGTGTCATTTAGACTAAGAGTGTCTATTTATAATTTTTCTTTAGTAAGTAGGAAATGTAAAGGTTGTGATTTAGGTAAGAGGGTGAATGTGAGTAGTATACAATACACATGATAATATACCCTTAAAAGTATTGTTTGTCTTTTACTGACCTCAATTTTCATGATTTTTGTTTTGTTTTGTTTTCTGGTCATGTGTAATTCACATTTTTACTGTTTGATATCCAAGTCATGTGTAAGCATTATGCATATATACACATATACATATGTATTCCTGTCAATGACAACCAATTAGCTCATCTAAAGTAGTTTTGAATGTTGCAAAGAGTTGCTTTCATCTACGTTGTTTTTTGCATGTCAGTTGTAAATTCATTCATTTTTTGTGTTTGTCCTTAAGTTGTAACAAAGTTAAAGTTTAAAGAAAGCATTATTCTGTTTCTGAAAAAGTTTGAATATCTGAGCATATTCTTAGTTTCTTTTATCAGTTATACTCGTTTGTTTACCCATGTTGTACATATTTATTCAGATGCAGTGCATAATGTTAAACAATTTCTCATGTCTTACAATATCTTTGCTTCCAATCTATCAAGGTAATGAGCTATTGATATGTGTTTCCATGACTACCTGTTTGAATACACTTTCACTTCAAAAATTTGTTTTAGGTAAATTTTTCTTCAATACATGCACATTTCTGTACAATTAAGAAACTTTGATATTTGAAGAAACCCTGGATCCTTAAAAATTAGTTTAGTTGTGAATTATAACATCGTTTTATATTTACTTTGCAATTTGCATGTAAAACAATACTTGTTGTTCTAGTCTTTTAACTATTTTTATGTGTTCTTTTGAACATAGGAAGTTGTGTTTTTTATTTTGAGAATTGTTACTTTACATTTTACAACAGAATATTTTTGTGCAGAAAATTGAATAAGTAATGGGACATTAATGATGATGGCTTAGAGCGAATACTTGAGAACAAATTGACTGATTTCAGAGTGAAATTTGTTTTGTGTAATTCATTTTTTAACTTGGGTGGATGCTCAAGTTTGTGCCAAAGTTTTTGCCATTTCTTTTAAGTAGTTATAATTGGTCCCAAACACTAGATGGTGCTAACAACAGCATGAACTGTTGCTTTTTGAAGGAGGAAAATTAAAGTCATCACAGTGCCCACATATATTGAGCCTTAATTGTGCCATACATAATTGGTGTGATTTTCAATGTGAACCTGTATTTCAGAACTTAAAAATTAGTACTAGCTTATAGTCATTAAAAAGATTGAGTATTAAAGCACATATTGTCTGATTGCTTAGACTAAAAGCATGGAGAGACAATGACCTAAAAAGTTGATACTCAACTTTGGCTTCATGAGAAGTTGTCTGGGTCAAAGGTCAAGGTGGAAAATCCTATGGTAATCTAATGTAAGGGTTACATGTATGCTATATGATGCTGATTGGATTACTGTGATGACTTTAATGCTAATTTTATCATGCAACCTTGAGAAATTTCCATTTGATGTGTTGGAGACTTTTTGACTACACATAGGTGTAGAATAGGGAATATATTAACTGATAGTCAATAAATCTTGCCATTTTTGTGACTACCTTTTTCTCCATAGAAGATCGGTCTATCATGAGGATATATTGAAGTTATCTTTTTGACAGTTTGCTGACTTCTATTCTTAATTTTTTCTGTATAAATTATATGCTTAGCTTATCCTGTTGTGCTCAATCATTTGAATCATATTGATTTATCTTAGGAATTTTCAATTTTCCATGTTAAGTAATTACCCATTTTGCAATGTATTTTTGTTGTATGGCTTGATACGGTTATGCATCCTGTATTTCAAGATTGCATGCTTTGTGATATCAGAATGAATTTTAATGTGAAGAGTTTTCTTCTTGATATATTCCTGGAATAAGTGATTTTTTTTCCCCCCAACATTGAAAAATTTTACTGAAATGGTCAATTTCTGAATTTTCCAATTTTAGTTCATGTTTGTTGATTTGTGTTATGATAATTTTGTGTGGTTTTTCCTTTTATTTAGTTTAGTAGTGATTGTTAGTTTAGCTTTGATTAACAAATAATAATCAAGTTAGAATGGTATTCAATTACATCATACTCAATATTCAGTATATCATACAAAATACTAGGTGTGCATAATTAGTAATAGTTTGTATTTTTTTTATATGGTACCTTGCATCAAATTCACAATGTATTCAAAGTTTCCCAAATATGCTTGAAGGCTTGAGGTAGCTTGGTCACTCAAATGTATACTGGTATGTAGGCCTACTGCATTCATAGTTGTGAGTCTCAAGGATATGCAAACAATTGAACATTTTCTAATTGGTAAAACATCTTGACCATTTGTTGAGAAATTTGATATAAAACATTGTTAGCGTAAGAACATTCTTTATGAATTTCTTTATCTTTCCATCCTTGTGTGTGAAGGATTGGGCCAAAATGTTATAAAGTAGTTTAATCTTAATAACTATAATCTTCAATCTTCCAGCATTGTGAAATTCATTATTCGTTACTTAGGTGTTCATATACTTATTTTGTTTGGTTGTATTGTTGTTAACGTCCCACTCAAAAATCTTTCACTTATATTTATTTAGACGTCACGGTGCGCCGATGAAGGGCGACAAATTTTGCCTATGCGTGGCACTTATGGCCATAGAGCAGGGAGGGTTCTTTAACGTACCAACACCTACTGTGACACGGAACCTCGATTTATACTGTCTCCTCCGAAAGACAGGGATGGCCAACTGTACCATGGCTTTGGCTCAACACGCTAACCACTAGGCCACGGCGGCCCCATATGAGCTAAGTGTTTTTTCTCCTCTCAGAATTAACAATATAAACTTTTTATAACTATTCAACCGAGTGGCCTTTTATTTGTTTGATTTAGTGTACGTGATTGTGCAGCTGTTCAAGTATCAAATTTGGTTCGTAAAGACGAATTTTTCTGGCATATTTTGTCAGATTAGAGACAAATTTGGCAATATGTCTTAAATAGTACATTTTGTTGAATTTAGAATTGTTTAAAGTGAAACTTGAACATTTGTTCATTGTTGCTGTTGGTAATTCAGGAAATGATCCAAGTTTTCTGGGAATTATTTGGGAGATTTTGTCATTTTAGACACACCTCAGGTTTTTGTCCTCATTGGTGATGGGCTTTGTTATTGTATTCACATAATTTTGATGTATAAGCACAAACATATTATTCAGCGCACAGGTTTTTTGTTATTAGACATTGTATTGCACTATTGAAATGCTTTGAATTGTTACACTTCACATTCAGATTTTGTAGTACCCTTTATTTGAACACCTTGTCTTATAATATTTCAGGCAAATTCTACAAATGTGGTATATTTCAAAATTCATACAATCACTTTGCAAATTGTTTTTTTATATATATATAAGTAGGTCATTGGTTGATTTAGATACATACAGGATAAATATTGGCAAATATTAGTTGTGTAAACGAGAAAAGTCAGTTGTTGTAGTGCTTGTTCAGATGGTAATGCTACATTTCAGAGGCTTGCATACATGTTCAATAACAATGGCAGTTGTTGTAGTGCTTATTCAGGCGATAATACATGCACTTCATTTTAGAGGTTGGCACACTTTCCCGGTAATAATGGTTTTGGAGGCTGTTTGTTTGCTTGTACCATGCATTAAGTTAAACAACAGGAATTGCAAAATTTACCTGTGTAGTATAAGCTTCATTTATCTGGACAATTTTCTTGGGAACAAAAGTATCTGGATTAACAAGACTCGGCTTTCTTATTTTATATCTCTAAAGCATGGACCACAGATTTGAATAATGTGTTATCCATGGCTTCCATTTCTTTTTAACTTGCCCGATAGTTTACTTGAATCACTTGGTGATTATATGCAATTGTTCATTGTTTGATGATGAAACAATTGTTTGTGTTAGAGTGGTAGGTTAGATAATCTTGACATGGACATTGTGGATTTGGTAAGATATCGGTATTACAGGAAAGAATAAATTGTGCCTCCATGTATTCAGGGCCCAGTTGTTCAACAGTTGGCTAAATTTAACCGAGGTTTAAATATAACCGAGCATTGTAGAAAAAAGGTAACCAAGCCTCAAAGCTTTACAAAATTTACTAAATTTTGTAGATTGTCTGACCAAAGGTTTGATTCAACCTCAACAATGATTTTTTTAACCGAAAAAGGTTATTTCTAGGCTGTATTTCAAACGTTGGTTATATTTAATCGTCCGAGGGTTAAAATTTAGCCAGCTGATGAACAACTGGGCCCAGATGTCATTGCCTTGATTAATGAACACAACTCAGGGTATGCTTTCATCTAAATTGTTTCTGAATGCAAACGGATTTGAAGCATCACAATTACTTAATGACTATTGAAGTATTTACTTGATTATTTTTTGTGTATTACCTGGTGAAAAGTCTTCAATAGCTTGAAGTTAATTAAAACTAACATGCTTGTATTAAGTATAAATTTTCTTAGCTTGGTTGTATGTTTGTTAATTTCTGATCTCCAGCTTACCGTTTGGAATTTTGTGTTACACAGCAGAAGTGGGTCAACATATCATCTCAAATTTCCAGTGTTTTTGTTTTTTTATGTGACTCAGGATTTTTATATATATTTTTACAAACTGGTATATTACTGTGATAATATATGCATCTTTTGTGTGCATTATGGGTGGACTTGATCTTTTCATCATACAAAAACAATTTGACGGCAAACCTGCAAGGTTCTCACTTCTTTAACTGAATTTGTTATGATGAAAAGAACAGGCTCTGTCCAATATATTTTTCTATTCAGAAGTAAAAGAAAAATTTAAGTTGATCAAGTCAAATTGCCATGTTAAGAAAGATTAAATCAAACTGATTT
Source organism: Pinna nobilis (assembly GCA_016161895.1). NCBI lineage: Eukaryota > Metazoa > Mollusca > Bivalvia > Pterioida > Pinnidae > Pinna > Pinna nobilis. The sequence continues at coordinate 3,867 of JACSZP010007183.1, read as the reverse complement.
ATCAAGAATGGTGATTGAGACCCTTGTAAAGGCAACAACAAATGAAGCAGTATCAGTTAACATGTGAATAGCATTGATTGGCACCAATAACTAGAAAAATCACATGAAGGTAATGAATGTGTTAGTAAATCATGGATTTAAAATGTCTAATATCATAAAGTTGTCACCCTCTGTAGGTCAGAGGTGCAAAGAAGTGAAAAGATACTTAAATAGCCCAGTTTGTGATATGTTGTTTGGATATTTTGATTGCAAGAAGTTGCACATGAAACAAAAATTACAAATATATTTGCAACAGTTTTTATTAGGTCTTGATGTAAGTGAAAACCTACTAAGCGCTTTGTCCTATATCCCACATCTCTTCAGTTGGAATGATGATACATGTGGGCCAAATTCATGTAGGCATGTCCTGTTTTTGCCTATACCTAGCCATTAATTGTGCTTCTTGGATTAACCTTTTCTGCTATTTGTAGCAGTGGCATTATGTCTGTATGTCTTTCATTTGAAGATGAATCTTGCCAAGCATTGTAAACCAAATTTATTACATTCCTTTTTGATACCATCAGCAGACAAATCTCATTTATTTATTTTTTTT
>JACSZP010007179.1:0-22445 GCA_016161895.1 Pinna nobilis | reverse complement strand
TGTCGATTATAAGGCCAATATTATAATGGCTGTATCTTTTAATTTAACACTTTTTGTAACTCAATGATATAATTTATATATTTTGCTTAGCGGTGTGCTTGCAATGGGATAATAAGACACAAGCATTCAGTGTTTAATAGGTAAATTGAGCACAATTTCGAATGACCACTGCATTCTTCAGTGAATAATCCAAGATGGCTGTAGCAACCCCTTAATGAAATTCTCACAGTTGAGATAAAACATTGTATGAGAATGATTTTATGGCCCTGGGCCCTGATCGACACGCATTATAGTACAGCTATTGACCTGAATAAAAGAACTGAAGTTCTATCTGAAGTAATAGACCTCCAACTCTACAAATGAAAAAAGGTATCCTCACATGTGGTTTATAATGATTCTCGAGGCTGGCAAAAACAAGTCAATATACTTGCCGGTCAATGTTACAATCTTCAAAAAAGAAAATTCCTGTTGGAATCTTGCTACCAAGACTACCTCAATGATAGAATTATCTGATTAGGAATGTGATCTTTGTAATAAGGTCTATGTATGATGTATATTAATTACAAAGAGACAAAGACCCTTGCATTAAGACGGTAAGTCTTAAGAGCCAGATGATCTTTAGGAATATTTTGTGTTGCCTACATGGTATGGTATTGTTGTTTAACGTCCCACTCAAGAATCTTTCACTCATATGGAGACGTCATCGTGTGCCGGTGAAGGGCTACACATTTTGAGCAGGGAGGGTTCTTAAACGTGCCAATACCTACTGTGACACGGGGCCTCGGTTTTTACTGTCTCATCCGAAGGACAGGGACGGTCAACCGCGGAGTGGCGCTTACGCGGCTCGAACCCGGATCTTCCGATTTACAGTCGAACATGCTAACCACTCGGCCACGGAGGCCCTTTGTTGCCTACAGGGGAACCCGGGTATATTGAAACCATAGGGAAAGGATATTTCTTTCAAATATACAGGGTTTACAAAATAACCGGGTTAATCTAGAAATAAAATAATTAACCGGGGAATAGAAACCATTTCAAATTAAGCGGGGTTTCAATATATCTGAGTTCAATGTAAATGGGTACCACTGTATAACGTACATCAACTCAGTGTCTGTCTAAAGTATCAAAAGTAGTGTTAAGAAAGACGACAAAAACGGTAGCCAATAACTAGATTACAAAGTGCACTAGAATCTCGCAAAAGTGCACATACCGAGAGGATATAGGATAAAATTCTGTAATACAGGAAGTCCTTGGATGAGGATAAAGAAAAACGAAATTGGAGAGATTTATCATAAACAAACAAAACATTGAGACATCAGTGAATGCAGAGGATTGACACATGTTGACCTTTGCTTGGCACTTACGTTTATTGAGCAGTAGGGGATATCTAGCCAGTCTAACGTATCTACTCGGGATCTCGGGTTTTACCGTCTCATCCAAGGAAAAGTCTACAAACTCTGATGAGGTCCGAAAACAAGCAATCTAGTACGAAGTTATGACGTCTCTCTCTCTCTCTCTCTCTCTCTCTCTCATATCCGTTACCTTAAATTTCCTAGTATACAGCATCCTTTAGTTATTGTGATAACTTCGCTCTGTGCTGTGGTGTATCTATAAGCCAATATTATTTTCTCAAATAATTTGAACGCCTTCCGCTCAATCACGTGTGAGAAACATTGATACATTATCATGACAATAGATAGGTCAAATTTTAAGGATCATATTTTCATACAAAATCAATGAATTTTTAACACAGAGTAAACCTACCTGGTTGTGTGATTTTGTATCAGTATGAGTTGAAATTGTGCAGTGCAGTAAGGCTTGACTTGAGCTCAGCAGCCATAGTAAAATGTCATATAATATATATTAAACGTTGATGTAACTTTGTCTTTTCCAACCATTCCGAAATAAACGAACATCCTGTTTGCGTTTTGATAATCGACTGAATTGTAAACACGCGATAACTTATCTCTATTATAGATAACATGTTATTGAAACAGGCTTACCAGCTATATCCGCTGAAATACACACAGAGATAGATAGAAAAATGGATAGAAAGAAAGATAAATGGATAGAATATCTTTCTGTTAAACGCCCCTCTCAAGAACCTTTCGCTTCTTAGGAAACATCAGCGTTTTGTTTTGCCTATGCTCGGCACTTATGGCCGTAGAGCAGGAAGGATTCTTCAACGTGTCGTCACGTACGATGACACGGGGTTTCGGTTTTTAATTGTCTCATCCGAAAAACGGGGACAGCCAACCGCAGAGTGGCTCGGATTCAAACCCCAGGCTTCTCGATCAGCAAACATGCTAGTCACTAGACCACGGCTGCCATAGATAGATAGATAGATAGATAGATGGAAAAATAGAACTGTACTTCTTGCCAGTTTCAAATATGTCCTTCATATTATCAGGTTGCATAGTCTTTCTTGGGGTCGTCTCCCTTTTGCAAATTAAAAAAAAGTAAAAAAGAAAAAGAAAAGAAAAAAAGGTTCCATTTAATACATTTTGTTGTTTGATCCAAATGATCTAAATAAGAAAAATAAGGTGTACTTTAAAAGCCATATCCACCTATTTGATAAGAATGCAATTTTTGTAGAAATTTTTAAACGACTTAATTATGTTTTTGTCCAAACTCAAGTTAGTGAAAATACAGTTTTTTATTCCCTATCTCTTTCAAGTATATTTTTTCGTTCCATTTCGACCAATGGAAATACTTGATAATTGAAGTAACTGATGGTTGAATGTTCAAAATCATCACGTGTTAATCTGCTAACCAATGAAAAATCAACTTCACCTTGGTTCACGACATTATTTAAAGACATTTTGAGATTGGTTTCCACTACTCACTTGAAATCTCTTGGGAAAGTGAACAGGTAATTGCAGATTGGAAGTAATACAAGGAAATGTCGAGTGATTTGGATAATATTACGGGAATAGATGAGGAGAAAGAGGTGAGAATACAATTTTTTTTCTACAATAATAATTACAAATATTCTAAAACCTTTTCGTCGATTACCTAATCAAATCTCCTAATGTTTTGACATTTACATTCACAAAGTTTTACTACGAATCTGGAGGCAACTGAAGAAGCACTTGCGATATATCGGCAAATAAAATGAAAGACTTATGTCGAGTCCAAGATTAATTCGAGACATATTACCATGATTATATGAATTTACTGTAAATCCCCATGCTAACAGATAGAAACCCTTTACAGGCATGGAAATATACAATTATCCATGCTTTATAAGTTTCCTATATTGTTTCATATTACGTAATCTTAGCAAATTGTTGTCATTAGTTTTTTTTATTTTTTAACTTTGAGGATTAAATAGAGAGCTAACTGTTTTATGTGTAGCGCTGATTCCTGTAACTATGCCCAAGATACGAGTAGAAAGTATAATTCAATGAATAACAAACGTTCCGTTCAATATTGTTCCATCATTTGAAATTAAAAATGAATCAAGTTAGACGATGAGGTAACAAGACATAGTGGTTAATCATGGGGGATATTTCTTTTTTCATGATACCATATTCATCAATGTAACATTAAAGAAGAAACAATATTTCGATATCCGTTTCAAATGCTGTTTTCAGATTTTACAGTAGTTGTAGACGGCTATAAGCTCGTCTACAAAGTGATACATAGTCATTACTTTTATAGAAAAAATAACGAGAGTTTCATTCTGGTAAATTCTAAATGTGGAAAACCATATATTAATACATCTTACAATGGGTTTAAAATGAGATCTATTGCAATTTATAGAACACTTTAATGAAGTTCTTAAATTCACACATACTCCACATCATTAATTTTTCATCAACACGTTCTAGTCCTACAAATATTCTAGTTCAACAGTCTGCTCTGTTCATATCTGAAAAATAGGTTCAATAGTTAAGTAGGTGCAATTCAAACTATTAAATTGGTGAAATACTGCTTTTTGACCCCCAAAAAATTCTTTCGGTAGGTATTAGCACTGTATATTAAATACGTAATACTTCGGCATACTGTTTCAGAGAGTTATCACGAAAAGCAACAATAGATTCTTATAACCTTGGAAAAGAAGTAAATTTTTACAATTATTCTTATATGAATAAAACAAGATATGTTTACTATTGTATAGGCTTTATTAGTTCATTTATATGTAATTACCTGCATTTTCCATGTTAAATTCAGACTGGATCGAAAGTGGAGGCCAGGTACTTCTTAGTAGGCTTTATACTTGTCAGTTTCCTGTTGTCTGAGGTTGGAAACATCTTCCTGACGGTCAACTTGTACAAGAAGAAGCGCAACAAAGTAACAGGTAAACGAATATATAGATAAACAAATGCTAGCTTCCATTTTAGCTGACGTCCCAATTTAATTCTAGAAATTATGTTTTACGTTCTTTCTTGTAAGACACATATATCAATAGGATGGATTAATGCAAAATTTGGCGTTACTTTACGCAATGCCAACAAAACCAAACCAAGATAGAAGAAATACATGAAAACAGGACAAATTACTATTTTAAAAATAAAACTTTTATTTTAATTTTTTTTACAAACTACAAATTTCTATTCCATAGAAAACGTGTTAATAATATATAATCTTATTTCTCTTCTTCTTAGACTCCTTTTTCAAAAGTCTCGCTGTTTCTATATTCATGGTACATTTTTATAAACAAAAAATTACAACCCTTCCTCTAAAACGACCAATAGTAATGGAAAGAAGTTTTCTGTTGATTATCAACATTTTAGACTCAATTTTACACAATGAACAGAAATCTCCCTTTGTGAAATAAAACTTGGATCGAATGCAACATTTATGTAAGATTTTTTTCTCAAAATTTCAGCGAAGATTATAAGTGTGATGTCTGCGACAGAAGTTGGAATTGGCCTATTTTCAATATTACCCGCATGCATCACAATAACAGGACAGAAGTGGTACTTTGGATCTATTGGATGTGTTGTTCAAGGAATGATATCCACAATATTACTCTTGGTGAAAGGATTTTACATGCTCCTGCTGGCAATAGATAGGTTAGTACTCTGACTTCGGCTGTAATGATGATTGGATATTATTTAACGTCCCAAACAAAAATCTCTCTTTGATATCGAGATGTAACCGTTAACTGGGGCTATAATGGCTATTGAGCAGAGAGTAACCGTTAGCTGGGGCTATAATGGCTATTGAGCAGGGAGTAACCGTTAACTGGGGCAATTATGGCTATTGAGCAGGGAGTAACCGTTAACTTTCCAACACCTACTGAGACTTAGCACGGCTTATGATGACATTTTTCCTTTGTTAAAATGAGTAGTTAAAGAATGATAAACCCTTTTCTCAGTAATTGTGTTCCTTAACTTTGGTGCGTACTGAAATGATTAAAACATAAAGTATATAGATCATTTGTTGTAAGATAATATTGCAAATTGTACGCGTTTACATAATGGCTATCAAACTACAATAAAAAAAAAACAGCTTTGATGTGCGGAATTTGTTTTCTGAGATCTTTGATAATTGGTATCCCATGTGTGGTACCATCTCAAATAAAAGATGTATATTTATCAAGTTTTTCATTGACAGCAATTGGGGCAAGAAAGAAACATCCTATTGACACAAAAAAGTTCGTGGATATTCACAGTAAGGTTCCAGTGTTATCTAAAAGAACAACATTAACACATTATTCTTCTTTTAGGATATACGTTATCACCACCAAGAAGTCACCAAAATGCATTGAGCACCACTGCGGGGAACTAATAGCTTCGGCTATTCTTCTATCAGGTAAGCAACGTCTTTATTTGTTTGCTTCATTGGTTTACATCGAACTTGAGGATCTTTTTGTCATATGGCGGCAGCCAGTTTCTATCTGCAGACAAAGCTCTGTTGCAAATTTACACTGGGGAGGGGGGGGGGGAGATTGACAGCATCCTTCCAGTGAAGCGCGATAAACTATCCATTCAGCCACGCAGTTTCTAGTAACCGCTTTTACTCGAACAACTATTTCAAATGTCTTGAAACGTCTTAAAGCAAAATTATTATTTTGTATACAAATATAAAAAATAGTTTACAATGGTAATTTTCGAAAACTTCCCACAGAACTGGCATTTCCTCAAATTTCATATTTCATTTTAAGTTTTAGCATAGATGGGTATCATATAGGACGACAGGAACACGAACATATCATTTATGTATGCCATACTGATATTTCAAAATATAATTATGCACAATTCTTCGTTTTCCATTACAAAATGATGATCGTTTTACTTCAATATCATTTTGAATCATTATTCTATAAATTTAGATTTAAGTTTCCGGTCAGGTACTACTCAAGTTGATGCCCCGTGTGTAAGTTCGTATAAGCACATTAAATACCCTGATAAATAGTCATAAGTCCCGAACATATGACAACATATTTAAGTAGCAATACAATAACAACAAGAGACAACACTGAACTGAAAACTTGACAACTCTGGGAATGATTGACACTGACTTCGTTTTTCTCTGCTTTTTTCCAGGATTTCTGGCCAGTCTTCCTCTTCTGCGGGAAATCCATTACAGCTATGTTCCTGGACTACACCAGTGTTACTTGAGTTCATCGTCATTCGCTATGTTCGTAAATTTAGTAACTTATGTCATTCCGTATATTATTGTTATCTTCCTCACTTTTGTTTCATTGGAGAAATCTGTGTGTAGAAGCAACAGAGTGATGGCCCTTCAGGATGGCAATGCCTGCGAAATGCGTCGACTTGGAGTAGCAAGAGCTTCACTATTACCCAATGACAATGCAATAGAGGTGACGGAATCGAACTTACTTCAAAAAGCGGAGATTCGGACAACTTTGGCGTTATCTTACCTGACAATTCCTATTTCGTTTTTGTATCTGTTGTCTTTCGTTTTGAAAACAGCGTCATCCAATACAGCTGATAAACAGGAAACGTTAGCAAGCGCAAGTCTTGCATTGCACTCCCTCGCTTCCATTATCCAGCCATTTATACTCTTTATCGTGAGTACAGCTCTAAGAAAATCATTTGTACAACTGTTCACACGGAAGACAGAAACCCGCAACCACACACCTATCTTTCACCTGAGTCAGAAGTCACCCCATGCACGTGACGAGGGGGTAGACACAGATATCCCGACTTTTCTAAGAAATCCATCAGCAATGACAATTCGATTTCAAGTTTCTTCAGGCCTGAACCTGAAGGAGAATCTGAACACAGACGACATGAGGTTATCAAGTACAAGTTCTATAAACAGCGAAAACAGAGCAGAAAACGGCTTGCAGGTTTTAAATGCCAAAGTTGATAGAAGACATTCACTTCAGAGCACAAACGGTGAAAGTATAGATTCTCTGTTTGTCAATTTCGATGCATCTGTTGACAGTCATAGCCGGTGGTCAGTATCAACTGCTAGTGTAATGACCCTTAGTATTCCGGACAAACAAATGCCATGCACAAGAGCAAGTCCAAGACTGTCCAGAGTAATGTCCGAGAAAATGCACGAAAAAATGAAGGCACCTCTGTCGCCGACCAGTAGCATTAACAGTGAACTCATTCTTAGAACTCACACTTTACCCACCTTGGTAAAAAGAGACATGCTTTCGTCTACCTAATCTGTGTTTCAGTTTGATTTTGTCTAATAGAAAATTGTCAATAAAAAGTGTCGATATATCTAAACGGTTTTCAATTTTTGAAAGACAATTAATTTTTCGGAGATGATAACCCTTCATCCAGAATACTCTACCAGTTTGATACTAGAGACCTATTAGAATATCAAAAGGTACCACACGACATGCTATGCAAATATATTAACAGTAAACGCGGTAAAATATACATTCAAAGTGATTCATACGTTTAATTCTTACGATGATAAAGTACAGCCGAGGTCTCCTTCACTCTGCATGTCTTCGGGCCTGATAAGAACTCTTACTGTTTGATGTTCAAAAAGAGAGAGTTTATTTGACGACGGTGATACCCTGACATACCAAACATCGCCATTATATTTGCTATAAGTAAAGTTCAAAAGCCCGATCTCCATATTTAAAAATGAATCTTATTGGTATCCATGCCAAGTACAAAATGTTGATATGGAACTCTGAAATTGAACGTGCGTCATGTTCTTTCTCCTTCGATTATGAGACTTCGAATTGCGATAATCGGGGACATGCTGAAAAAATAAAGGGACAATATAGGGCGGAGCCTAGTTAATCCGGAGACCCTCGGTCCTAAGCAAATTGTCCGGATACATGCGGCATTCTAGTTACTGAAAGAATGCCCCTGTAATGACCAGCACAAATTAAAATTCTGTTTCCAGGTAATTTTTTTCGGAAGGTGAAACATCCAGATGATTGGCGTCCAGATGAAAGAGGTTCAATTTTGCATGTATATGTGAACATGCAAATGTAAAATAATAATAATAATAATAATAATAATAATAATAGTAATAATAATAATAATAATAATAATAATAATGATAATAATGCTAATAATAATGATAATAATAATAATAATAATAATAATAGTAATAATAATAATAATAATAATAATAATAATAATAATAATTATATTGATAATGTCTTTAGTCAGTATAGCAGCATCCCATTTAGGGTTACCGATTGGTTACTTTGCCATCAGGTCTACGACAAAATAGTTGCTGCCTTAATTCCATGGTATCCGGTGGTTTAACCGTACGTACACCGCCGTCAGTTTGATAGTGACGTTACAATAGAATGACGCCTTTCACCTTTAAATGTCGTTCAGGTCTCTGACATTTTGACCGCGGGTCCAGGAGGTAATTTACCCTGTAGCGTGCTATGAAACAAGGAAGATCACACACATTAATAAATTTTGAATATATCGGGAAGATACAAGTTAATATAAACAAAATGATAATTACCTTGTTTTTTTAACATCTGGCGACAATTAAATTTTCTCTACTAATCATTTATCCAATAATGCAACAAGTATGAATACGTAATAGCTCGCAGACACGCCTATGACTGATGTCTGTAAATACGTGTTATACCCATTGCAGTTAAACGTCTAGCTGAGACAGAGTAATGTTCTAAACCATAATTGGGCAATTATTAGGGTGGGACACAATCTATCTCTAACACATAGTTCCCAAATAACGGAAAAAATCTTATGTAGTCGGTTTTCTTTTTTATTTGTTTGGCAAATTTGTAAAATATCTTCAGTTAAGAAGAACAAGGTTTATCTGTTTTCATTCACATATCTATATCATTTAAGTGATTCCGGAATTCGACATAATACGATAATTGTTTTCGAAACTATTAACAAAGTTGACATTAAATTCTTTACCTCCAAAACAGATTCGTCTTAGCTTGGTAGTAAGGTGTTTGGCGTCAGACCGTAAGGTGATCGGGTAAAAATCCGCTTAACAGAGGCAGCTATAGCTTTTCCTATTCTTTGTATCAGACAATGGAAGCCTTTTGTAAAGTAGGTGTCTTCACATTGAATTTCTCATTGGTCTTTGACCGTAAGTGAAGATCATAGGGGAGTTTGAGTCAGTGAAGAATTCTTGAGAAGAATGTTCAACAACAACCGTAACTGTGGAGGCTTGAAGCAACGGACACTCCCGTAGAATTGCTACATACATATGGACAATGCATAGACTACCCTTTGACACTCCTGTCTCGTTTTCGTCATGTACCTTTACTGTAATATTTTCCCGGTGAATTCTGACAAATGTGTTCGTGATACGTGTTTTTTTCAGCAGTAAAATGTGAGACAGCTGTTTAAAAAGGATATGAACATCATTGCTCTCCTACATTCATTAAGTTCTAGTCGTTAGACAGGTTTTCACTTTAAATTGAAATGTTTTTTATTGATATTTAATTTAATAGAAAATTATAAATAGAAAACTGGCTCAGCTGCCTTGTGTTAAGAGCGTTCACACCATGGGCTCAAATGACGTCACTAAATAACGGAGAAAAATTTCGGAATCAGTTAGCCAATGCTTTGCACTTCCGGTTATTTAGTTGGTTGGTTGTATCATTGTTTCTTTCACTTACATGGAGACGTCACTGCGCCGGTAAAGGGCGAGAAAATTAGCCTATGCTCGACACTTATTGAGGGTTCTTCAACATGCCAACACTTACTGTGACACGGGTCCTCGGTTTATACTGCCCGGCTATTTAGCGAGGGATATTTAACACGTCGACGCCGACTGTAACATGGACAACAGAGAAATAGCTTAACCGGATGAGCACAAGACTTCCAACATAGGGTCCTGGTTCGATACAAGGTCAAGCCTTAGTTATCTTGTTTCCAATGTCTGTAATCTATTTTTTAATGAAAATGAACAACTAAGTTCTTTAGATTTTATTTTCCAGCGGGAACAATATGACAACCTTAGTTCACTCTTAATAGGCATTCACAATTTGCTGAATCACCGAAAAACTCATCTATCCCTGATAATATGTCTCTTAAATCGGAATGACCGAAAAAGAAAATAGATGTCAAGACTCAATAAAGCAAAACAGGTTATGTAAGCCTTGAATAAGCATTTCTTCGAAGTAGAAAAGTCGATGCTTGAGAAGCCAAATACTGATGACACGTAGGTGTCCCGGAGTTATTTCACTGTTATCACACCCAATTCCAATCAATACACGATATCGGTATAACGTTTGCGTAAACCAGATCGATATTATTGTCAATTATACTTTAAAAATGTCAACGAATAGAAATGAATAAGTGACATTTTCTGCTATATGTTATTTACAGTACATCTTCGAATGATGCTTAAACAAAGCAGATGGATATTATGATGCATCAAACCATTTCTCTCAGACCATCTCCTTTCAAATGTTCCGATGAGAACAATAGAATACATCTGTCGTCTAGTGACGTCATTTCCGACACAAAATGTAATGGCGAGTTTGAAATGAAAGCGAAGTTTTTTTTTCATTTTTCCGATTGAAGCGTTGATGAATTTGGTTTAATCTAGGGCGAGTTTAAAACTTCGTGAATACCGGTATGTTTTTTGTTGCAAAAAGTTGAAATTTTCCTACGGCAAAAATGTTGTAGTACAAAATTTCATATATAATGAACACCATATTGTACATAGTAATTTTAAATTGGTGACAGGGCCAACGGGAGGAATGGTGAGAATTTTGAAAGAATGAAAATAGTTTGCATTCACTTATCAGGTTTCTGCGAGGTTAGTAGGTTGTCATATCCACCTAATTGAATAATAAGGTGCAATTTTCTATTCTAATTCGAAGGAGTGATGTTGTAGGCGAACATTTTAATTTATTCCGGAAAAATAACGAATTCAAGTAGGGATTAGGTTGCACAACCTAGATTTACAAATGCTACAAAGATAATGTTTAGTAAAATATCCTGCGTTTACATAATTCGTGTATAATAAAGTCAACAACAATTCACTAAGGTTATCATGACTGCTTAATAATACATGGACGCATAAAATAAATACTAGGAAATCATTTACAATCATCCTACCAATTAGTGTCCATCAGAAGAGCATAAACAATCCTGCATTAGAGATTAATGTACGATGCAGTCACATATTTACTTAAGTTTGGCTTATTTCATATACAAGAGACCCCGGAGGAAGATGCAAAAAGGTCCACACATGAAAGGCGGTCTCTTAAACAAGGTTATGTGTAAAGAGAAACACTTTATTGTTGTTGCGTTGTTGTTTAACGTCCCACTCAAGAATATTTCACTCATATGGAGACATCACCGTGCATCGGTGAAGGGCGACAAATTTTGCCTGTAGAAAAACACATTGAAAAGCATGTAGACTGTTCGTGTATTCTATATAATCGCGTTTTCAGAAATGAGCTGAAAGCAATTGACTACAATTAAAGACGTGATAAATCATTTTAAATACGTCTTATTATCTTATAAACGTATTTCATAGGTTTGAAGTAGTCCCCCACACGTTCAATTATGTCAACCACACTGTTCTCTGTGGGGGACTCAAATGCCTGACAAAGAAGTTACTTAACCAAGGGTTCGTGATGGTTTAATTGAAGTCATCAATTTGAAAGTTTTATGGTCGTCATCATGAACTGGTTGATCGATCGGTACTTTTTCTCGTTTATGACCATCACCGATTGTGGCTTATTCCCTTTTTAAAAAAATATGTGACGCGATACGTGCCGCGCCCTGAGCAGGAGTTGCTTACCTTCCGAAGCATCTGAATTCACTCCGGTTTTTATTGAGGTTTGTGTCACTCGATTTTTGTTTTTACACGTCTTATTTTGTGGATTGCTGTATGTGTTCTTGTCTTTTTTTGCCATGGTTTTGTCTTTTTTTCTATTTTTGCATTTTCCTTGTCCCCTTGGTATCATCAACTATCACCATTTTTGTTAACATTGGATCTACTCAAAACATCGTGTTTTAAATTCACCATGAACAAAATTCTTCATTTGCAAAATGTTCAATGAATGTGGAGTAAGTGAATATGACATCAAAGGAATACTTTTCGAGGTATATTATTTTCGCGAATTATTTTTCGAATATCCTTTGGTACTTTTTATTTTTGAATTTATCAGCAAAATTATTCGCGAGGTTCATAGTCTTGCGATTTTAATGCATTTTAATGCTAGGTAACTTTATTGAGTAGAACATTTATTTTTGCAAGCAACATTTTCCATGTAATAAGCAAAAATAAGTTCTCGCGAATAAGATTGGGTAACACAATAAAGGCTCTTTAGAATCTTCTTTAGAACTGTTTTCTTTAGCAATAATGGCAAATTTGTATTCAGTGGGGGATTGTTGATCGAGGGCATATTATAACTTGAACACAATTGTTGTTGTTTTATTGTTTAACGTCCCACTCAAGAATATTTCACTAATATGGGGACGTCACCGTGTGCCGGTGAAGGGTGACAAATTTTGCCTATGCTCGGCACTGCTGGTCGTAGAGCAGGAAGGGTTCTTTAACGTGCTAACACCTACTGTGACACGGGACCTCACTTTTTACTGTCTCATCCGTAAGACAGGTACGGCCAACCGCGGAATGGCGCTTCGCGGATTCGAACACCGGACTCTTAGATTCGAAGTCGAACACGCTAACCACTCGGCAATGGAGGCCCCAAGTTGAACACAATAAACAAGAGAGTGATGCTATTTTTGCATATTCTAGGTTGCCATTTAATCGAAAACCCTTCATCCGAGAGGGTATTTCATTATGATAAAATAGCCAAATCAAATCTTATTACCGTTAATCATATCTCCCGGTTTTTTTCAATTTTCACTAACTACAATCAGTTGTGGGGCCTATGTATGACCACACCACACAGGAAACAGCGCTTGTCAATGAACGCCCACCGTGTGTCAACAGCATCTGTTGTATAATGTTCGTCTCAATAAACGTGACATACAGTTCTAAATTTGAATCAATCTTATTGAAATTCAATTTTCAACCTTTTCCTTGCTTTATTTTATGTCCATTGCAGATCTACTTAAAGTGACAGTAAGATCAAATCTGGCTTTGGGTTCGAGGAGATGATCAGTTTATGAAGTTTAGAGACGGTATTTTAAAGTGGAGTTCCGTTGTTGCTTTGTGGCAAAGAGATGTTGTTTGTTGTGTTTAGAGAGGAGACTTACACAGTTCTGGTTCAGTTTTGAGGTGAATGCAGTTTTGTTGAGTTTGGGAACAAAGGCCTTTACAGTTGTGTTGTACTTGTGGTTTTAAGATGGGGAGATGTATTTGTGTTGAGGTGAGAAATACTGGTTTCATGAAGAGCTCAGTTTTGGTTTTGTGAATTGTTGTTTTGAGTAAAGATAAGAGAATGGGCTTTGTACAGTTCAGTATTGTTTTAGGTTTTGGTCAATAGTTTGCCATTAGTTGTGGTAAGATTGTGTTCAGCAATGTAGAAAGAAACAATAACCAATTGTACTTTGGACAGTGTGCTAGATTGTTGTGTATCAATGTTTTGTTTAGAAATTTAGCACAGAAAAAAATAAATGTTGATTGGCAATTCAAAGCTTTGTTGATGATTTAGTAACTGCTTCATAGCAGGGACCCAGAACGTCGTGACAAAACTACGCGAAGCTCCGAATGAGATGATTTGACCTCTGACTCTGGTTACATGAGATCTGCATACAACAGAAAGGACTTGAGTTTGATTGAATTTGAATAGTTATGTAATGCATTTAGAAGATTGGCTATACTACGAAATTGAGCCTAAAAACTTATATATAGAAAAAACCCTGATAATTTTCTTAACAGTATGTTACCAAATATCATTCAGCAAAATTACGGTTAAACGGGTTCGTGTTTCTCTATTTTTAATTATATATGTTGTGTAGATTGCTGTTTGTAATTTTGTTTTAGCCATGCAATTGTATGTTTGTCAATTTTCGAAATTCTGAATGCTTCCTTGGTAACTATAAATACACTCTTTTACAAACATAGGTCAGATGAAAGCATACGTTTCTACTAAGTATTTCCATGAATGACACATATGGTCAATCGATTAAGGGTGCTTTTCATAGCAAGATGCGTGACGATAACATTAACTTAGATCTTTAATATTCCTCCGTCATTGCTTTCATGAGTCACATGAAGACACATAGAAAACGGTAGCTTATAATATAACCTTTGTATATCCAATCTATTTTCGGGCTATGCCTGAAAATTGGAAACTCGATAGAAAAGCACCCTTTGAAATCACACTCACTGTTTTTTTTTCATTAATTTACACGTAATATGTTTAAATGTTTAATAAGTAACGCCGTGCTTGGTTGAAAAAAAATCATTGTGGCATGAAAAGTCCACGTCCATCGGGTAGTAATCCTTGCCTTTTCAACTGTATTCCGCAAGAATTCATCATACTATACATAACGTACAAATCTATAAAATGTGTACAAAATATGAATTTCAAAATAATATAATACTTTGGAACACTACGCATTCCATCTATGAGGAAATCGTCGCTTTGGTCTGGGAAAATTTGTAAAAATTAATTTCGTAATCCACTGTAGGGCTGCCTGATGTTCGGGGTGAAGTGTTGATTGTTAGGACTAAGACCTGTTACGAATACCTCAGTCGGTACTCAGACAAACGATTGAACCCTTCTTTTCATGAGTCAAAATGTGTAAATTAATTAACGAAATAGTAAAAAGAAATGCGTGAGCGTCTATACCAAATCAAGATTTTAGTAGATATATAGACTTTTATTATCACATTACTATCAGAGTTAAAATTAATAAAAGGTAAAGGATCGGCTCGATGGACTAAATATAACTTATCTCATAGGATAAAGACCCATTTTCAGAAAGGTGAATGTCTTGATGTTCACAATTTTCTCAGTAGCAGCAAATACTCTGTATAATTATACTTTCTGTTAGAATCCTGTAATTTCATTGTTTGCGAGCCATGCGACAATTTTGAATGTCACCCGGTCGTTTTACAAAGATAAAGAAGCCAGGGTGATATTCCAAAAGTAATTACATGCCGACGTTCAAGTGCGCATAGCATACGTGATCAGACTCGTGACAATGACGTAGTACGTCGACATGCTCATAAATGCAAAACTATGTTTGTTCCAGATGAAAATTGAAAAGTTACAAATATGACACTCGGTATAATAAGATAAATATTTCATTCATAAGAGGGTGATGTTGCATATTTTCATCCCTCGGAATACATTGTCAACCTCGGCTTCGCCTCGGTCAACAGTGCTCCCACGAGGTGAAAATTTGCAGTATCGCCCTCTCGTGATTGTAATATTTATACAATGCTAAAACTGAAGCAACAGCAACGTCAAAAAACAAAACAATGTGTTAATGTATATTTTCTAGAATATCCATCTACGAAAAGATGGCTTCACATTAAATTGCAATGTTCTTATTCTACAATATCTAACATATATAAAGATCTATTCATATATCTTCATATACATTCCCGCAGCGCCACTCCGCGGTTGGTCGTCCCTGTCTTTCGGATGAGACAGTAAAAACCGAGGTCCCGTGTCGCAGTAGGTGTAGGCACGCTAAAGAACACTCCCTGCTCTACTGCCAGCAGTGCCGAGCATAGGTAAAATTTGTCGCCTTGTCTCCATATGAGTGAAATATTCTTGAGTGGGACGTTAAACAACAATGCAACAACAACAACAACAACAACCTATATAAGTACCTGTAATTGAAAACTCCTGCAGTATCTGAAAATTATATAATAACCTTTGTCTGGTTTACATATCCCTAGAAATCTTTCAAAGTTTAAATGATACAGTAACCGATTATAATAATTTTGAAAATCCTTTTGAAAAACGTGGTGGTACAAAAATAACTCTAAATTTTGTTATTTGTTTAGTAAACATATATTTATATAATAAAAAAAATGAAGAAATTTTAAGTGTTTACCAACTGTTGTTGGAGCAATACAGTACATGAAATGCTGTATAAAAAGTGATAAATATGTTTACAAGAAAAACTTGAATTTAGATTTGTTTGCAAAGAAATGGAGAGACTTCACTACTTTCCTAGATAATGACTGATTGCTTTTTTATTTACAATTTAAGTGGTACATAAGTATAATTTCATTGCATTGATCTATGCAGTATGAATGGGTGAATGGAAGGTAAGAGAGTTGTCTTTCATGTTTGTACATGCAAATGTCTTTGTCTGAAAATGTAAAAAAAGAAATCCTTCAACAATGTATCATAGCAGTGATTGAAATCATTTTCAATATCTAATATGACAATGAATTTTTTCTCATTTCTGCTGCAATGAATATTACTTCATTATATTATGAAAGAAGGGAACTTTTCGTTGACACGTCAAAATTATAAGATTCTAACAGATTATTTCAAATTCATAGCTTTGGCTTTACTTGGTTATTTCGCAAACTCTTTTTACTTAAGTAATGTGGTATTTGCATACATAACATATAGACGACTTTAAAACAAATATATTCTTCGTTATCGTGTATTGGGACACTTTTCACAAAAATCGTACAATTGAAATAAGTATTAATCGTAATGGAGCTATTTTCCCCATTTTATCATATGTTGTGCATTTTACAATTAAATTTGCCGATCAAATTATTGCATTGATATCATAATTTAATCAGTCACTTTCAAAGAATGGGATTGTCAACCTATGCCTGTGACAGACAATTATCTTCATCCATCCTTGGTAGTTGCTAATTTGAGTCAGTTTATAGTTCTTAGGTGATAATTAATATTAGTAATTGTTTACTACGCTTAAATATACCAGTGGGTGTGTATCTTTACATTGAGGTGCAGCATACTGTCGTACTTACCTTATTCAGTACAAAGCGCACATCTGTATAGAGGCAAACATTAAGATTTTACATATATGATCAGGCTTTTATAAACAAGGGTGAATGAAAATTTTTAAATATGCATGACTATGAATATTAGTTTGAAGAGAGAGAGAGAGAGAGAGAGAGAGAGAGAGAGAGAGATTAATTTTGATAAATGGATATTTCATTTTCAAAATTAAAATTGTTTTGCCTATAATTAATATCGGATATCTCATATCTATGCAAAAAAAACAACATATACGGATATATGGACAAGTATAGCAGACATCTTGTACAATTTCACTCAACTTCTTTCGTCCGATATGTTTCGTCAATCTTTAGAGCCAAAATAACCCGAGAGGTGATGGGTGAGGGATAGAACAACCATGAACATTTATCACGATGAAATCCATTGTCATCACGTTAATTAATAGAATCTGAGCAGGAGAATAAAGCCAATTGCGAAACCTACTCCATTGATAGATAAATTTTATTGGAAAAATATTAAATAATTAACCAATTCGACAACGGCATTAATCTTTATGTAAAATAGAAAACTGAAAACTGTATCATCAAATTTATTCAACTTTTTTTTTTCTTAAACTAAACTGAATTCAATGACGTTAAAAATTGTTGGGGAATTTTTACCTACTGAAGTTGACATAAATTTTGTTTGCTTATTGTTATTTATTTTTTCTTTTAAGATCGTCCAGGTATCAATTTCGGTGATCTTTTAAACCAATGAAATAAACTGAAATAAAACAAAAACCTAATTGTCTCGTTTTGCAATAATTTCTTTATTCAGTGTCTTTAATGTCATTTCATGTAGGCCTAAGCCTCAAGCTTATGAAAGAAAGATTGGTAAATATTTCCTTTCGCTTTGATTTGTCCGAGGTGTAAGGGATATACTTTTGTTGTCATTGCACATTTTCTATTGCGAAGTTTAGCGGCATAAAAAGTGGTGCTTTCGCCTTTTGCAAATTCAAGAGAATGGGCACATTGCATTGCCGCCATGTTTTGAAATTGTCTTTTTTCATTTCCACAAAATATATTTTTCATCCTCGTAATTTTCACAAGTCATGATTGATTTTTAATTAATCTATAATACCTTTGTTTTCTTAAAACCACAGTCACTGATTTTTCTTTCCTCTGACTTCAATGAGGTGCTCACATGCTCACTAAGTGTTCACTCTATTGTATTAAGTAAGGGCAGATATTGATTGAGGAACTTGTGTTTTAACATTATCGCCGTCATATGCATAGTTTTAATTGCAATGGTAGTGCTGCATATGTTACAGTGGAATATATATTTTATAGACATACCTTGCTCAAAACCCTACTTTTACCTCCCCTTGGTGATCAAGGGGCAACAGGAGAGGTCCTGACAAAGGGAATAGGTATTATGTATAATTGATCAAAATATCTAATTAATTCACCTCATATATTGCAGAAATAAAAACAATTGAAGAAAAGTCATCTTTTTTCTTTCAGAAAATTTTTTTTTTTCGTTTTTGTTTTTGTTTTTGTTGAAAGGTTATATGAAATTTCAAAAAGCACAATGCACTGCAAGAGAGGGTGTGCTAAGTGGCATCCAAATAATTATCTAAACATAATAAGAAAATTCAATTCTCATTTAGTATTTTTCTGGCCCGATCATCTCACTTGCGTGGTCCTTCATCCGTCGTCCCTATTTAACTATCTGGTCATTGAAATTAAGAAACAATAGGGGAACAATATTGCTTGTATCATTTCTTGTTTAGTTTTGAAAACCATTTTTTTGTAGCTCACGTTGCCTAGATACCGTATACTTTTTCTTGCTATATCTGTTAGTATTATTTTGAACGTAAATAGTACTTTTTACTTCGACAACGTGTTTATTGGATTCAATTAACACAAATTATTTGCCCAATAATACTTTTAATTTACGACTTTAAAAGGTGTTTGTGATAAGATATACAACATAAATAGGGCGCAGGTGGACATCATTTCTAGCTATGTAAGTTCACCATTACGAGATATCAGCAATATCTTGAAGGAACATGTACATGTATGTGCAAGGTGTTTGCCAGTTAGGACTTTTCAATTTACCAGATATATGAGGCGCATATAGTATGGACATGGAATCTAAGCAGGAGATTGGTGCACGTGGATATCCGCCTTATCTAATCATCCTAGAACGCAGATCTTTACAAATTGTCTGTACGTGAATCGTACGTTTTAATCTTCTCCCAGATCAGGTGTATGTATAAAATGGAGATGCGATCTAAGTAAAGTGAAACCCACTTATAATGAACTCGGATATATTGAAAGCCCTCTTAATATAAAATTATTTTCACACCTCAACTAAAATACTTGATTACTAATGTAACCCTGATATTTTGAAAACCCTGTTTATTTGAAAGCAAAGTTAATCAATCAATAAATCCAAAGTCGACAGCAGTACATTGCTGAATATCCGCCATATACATTGTATACCAATTTTCTAACATATTTGGTCTCAAAAGGTACTTCTAGTAGAACATAAAAGGGGCATCGATCTAAATAGGATGTTGTTGGGTATATAAGTTTACGTCTGTTTCATGTATATCTATGCGAGGTAACTCTTGTATGTAATCTTCTCATGTTTAGTGAAGTGTTATCTCTCTTGTTTCGGCTTCGGGTACCAACGCATAAGGGTGAACCTAAAGTGCCTTATGTAAATTGATCCAGATAAATATTCATAGAAAATTAGAATAACGTCCCGCATTATGGTTCTGAGAATAAAAGCTTCATGTGGAAGTTAAATGCTTACATCGAGAGGTTCGGGGTTCGAATGCGAGTCACTCTACGTTTGACCGTTCCTGTTTTATTATTTTTTTTTTTTGGAGGAGACGGTAAAAATCGAGGTCCCGTGTCACAGTAGGTGTCGGCACATTAAAGAGCATCTGGGCAAAATACATCGCCTTTCACCGGCACACGTTGGCGTATTTATATACATGTATGTGAAAGATTCTATATAAGGAAGTAAACAACGATACAATACAATACACAACATGATTGTTATACAGGTCAGATGTGGGGCCTCCGTGCCCGAGTGGTTAGAGTGTTCGACTTCGAGCCGAGGGGTCCGGGGTTCGATTCCCGCAGCGCCACTCCGCGGTTGGCCGTCCCCTGTCTTTCGTATGAGACAGTAAAAACCGAGGTCCCGTGCCACAGTAGGTGTTGGCACGTTAAAGAACCCTCCCTGTTCTACGGCCAGCAATGCCGAGCACAGGCAAAATTTGTCGCCCTTCACCGGCACATGGTGACGTCTCCGTATGAGTGAAATATTCTTGAGTGGGACGTTAAACAACAACAACAACAACAACAACAACAACACAGGTCAGATGTACATTCACTCGTTTCAATGTTCATCTGAATCAATTAACAGGAGACACCTGATTCCACTTCTGGTGTTTCAAAGGTCCATGTTGTCGTTTATTTACTAGATTTGCATATTTTCTCAAGAACGAAAAATATCTGTAATTCTGTATTATTTCATCACTCATACTTGATAATTTGCATATCGATGACATTATTGTTGTTTATCTCCCCTTAAGAGTCTTTCACTTATATATATACAGACGTCACCGTATGCCGTTCAAAAACTACAAATGTGACTTAGATGTTCCAGCTCCTAGACGCTGGGTTCTTTAATGTGCCGTCACCTACTGTGACAGGAGACCATCTTGCAGTTTCATTCGATTGACAGAAAACATCAGCGACTTCCTCCAAGTGGATTCGGATCCGTGACCTGACAATACGATGGCGACCACGCTTACCATGCCATATTGATACAAAGAGCTGCTAATGTCAAAATCTCGGGTGTCGACCAACCAAGTATTTTTCAAAGGTTAGGTTGTTGGACTACTGTGAAATCCCGTTTAATAATCATGCTATCATCTTAGGGTCATTTGGTACAATCCATTCGGAAGCCGCCCGTGCCATCAAGTTATAAAGTGTCCGCCCTTAGACCAGGGTCAATGGTCCGATTCTAAGTGTAGATACGACTGGTTCACTTGTCCTTCGGAGGAATAATAAAAACCTGAGGCCTTGTGTCACAGTAGGTGTCGGCACATTTAAGATCGCTAAAAGCATAGGATAAAATATGTATAACGTGCATCAGTTTGATGCATCCATATGACTGAAGAAGTGTTGAAAATGAAACCAAATACCGCGCAAGACAAGATATCAAGAAAAAGTATTTAATCTTCAAGTTGTAACATATTTTACACAAATAAAGTAATCAAAAGGAAATGTAAGAAAGGGTAGAAAAATAAATATACCAAGATGTAGCATCTTAGTTTAAAATGGATACAAATAAAAAGTCTAATACGGTTAACCTGCACGAAAGACAAATATCCATGGATTAGGCAAGATTAACATATTTCTCTGCAGTACGTTTATCTAACGATTTTCTTCTTGTCGATACTTCTCATCGAATGCTGGTTTGGCATGACTGCAAATAAGCTAAAACTGGAACGCAGATAAGCTAGGCAAAAAATATAACTCACACTTAAACTTACAGGCTAGTGGTATAGAAACACCAAAACAACAAAGCAACATACTGAAATGCGTAGTATTCATAAATCACGTTCAGCTACGCATGCGCACAAAACAAAAACATACCCTCGAACTTCAAAGTAGCATAAACGAGTACAAAAGCGCACATCCATACAAACATTTGTACATAAATACCATACACTTGTCACATGAACCAGACGGTGATATCACTTTTGTCAGCTATGACGTATCATGAACTAATGGATAAAGGACGTAGTAAGTAAGACTAAAGGGACCCAAGGAATTCTTTATACAAGGTTTTAAGGCATCCCTCTAAGACGTTTAACATAACTTAATTTTCAGATTCTGAATAATCCCCTTGTTGAACCCAGTTTATATTTTTGGTCATCTCTGACGTGTGACACGTAAAACTATTACCCCCAGGAGAACATTGCAAAATTTGAGAATAATATCCATCAGGCATAGCAACCACGACATTACATTAACTTTTTGAAAAGGTAATCCCTTCCTTTGAATCCATTTTTATTTTCTTATCAGATTCAAATTTGTGACATGCAAGACCCAAGGAAAATCTCCATGGAAAATTTTTTCCTGATCAATAGCGTTATCGCTTAAAGCTGACAAATTAAGTTAAAAAGCTTTTGAACTTTGAATAA
>JACSZP010007177.1:0-17400 GCA_016161895.1 Pinna nobilis | reverse complement strand
ATATATATATATATATATGAATAAATAAATAAAAGTCATATTTTGATCGAAGATACATGAAGAATTATATTATTTCTAATGGTTCACAATCTTTTCAAAAGATCAGAACGGATAGCAGACTAGGATAAAACTTTATCTCAATTCACATTTATCTTTTATGGAAATTTACGTATGCTTCTATTATTGCTTTAAGCATTAAATATTTATATGATTTATTAATCCAAAAATCAGAAATTTACGCAATTTCTAGGAAGTACAATGTAAAANNATCTTTACATGGTCGTGAGGGTAAAAAGCACCCCTGATGCCAAAACGATTTTTGGCGAATTTCCAAAGCCTGTAAGCACCAAGGAGTAAAAAATGTACAATCCATGGACAATGTCCGAATAAAATGCCACTGACAGTTTTATGACAAAATGGATCGTCATATGCTTAAGCAATATGACGATTTGAAAATTTATAAATCATATATTTTTAAGGTATTGTTTGGTTTTTTTAATAAGTATATCAGCTTTCTGACTTACAACGGTGTTGTTGGTATGCCGTGAGGTGAAGGTGTTCCAACAGTCCCTGTAAAAAAGTAAATTTCTAGGTTATCACACAACCTTGGACTAATGTTTATACTGTAAATCCAGTTTTATTCGTGAGAATTTTATTTTCGTGTAATTACGCGAGAGCATTTACTCGCCAAAATAAAATTTTCGCTAAATATACTGACCTGATATTAACATGCATCAAACAACACAAATTCTTTACTTAAATGCGCACTCGCGAAAATATAGTATCGAAAATAATTGCATGACCCTCGATTCGCTAAAATAAATTTCCGCGAAAATTTCTGCATTTACAGTAGTTGCACTGACCAAAACGAAATACAAGTCTCCAGACAAAGAAATCTATACTCTGTTTACAACGCACCATAGAGTCTCAAGGAAATTATTTAGAAGCCACAAGTATATATTTGAAACCCATGCAATTAATGAGCCTCATATACACACAAATCTGTCATTTTTCAAGTATACCAACAGAGAGAAAACATTTACTACTTGATCAACTTACTATTTTGACATATGTTCAAGTTTGATTTGTTACGCAATAAATAAAGATATGTGATCTAACACTTTAGTAAAGCCAAGACCGATTTTTTTGAAATACTATGAGTCATAGAACAGTACATTTAGCCAATGTAAAGATCGGTGTCACAAACCCAGATACCATGAATCAATACTGAATAAATCAAATAGTTTCCTAAATGGAATATTTCCTCCTTTGATTTATTTTTCAACAAGTGGTTAATAGACAATAGCATGGGCCATTGATGTTAGTATCATTCGACCTTGCAGAACAAGTATAGCGACTATTTTTAATATAAAGTATCTTTTTATTTCGACTCAAAATTTTTTAGATGGAAAGTCAACTGTTGACAAGAAGTTGAACATGTTGTTGTTGGTGTGCTATTATTGTCTAACGTAATAACAAAGAAGCTTCCATCTCTGTATGGAGACCACTGTATGGTAATAAAGAGCTACAAATTTGCCCCACTCTCGCATTTGAGGCGACTGAGTAGTGAAACACGGGACCTTAGTTTTTTTTATTATCTCGTCTAGGGGACAGGAAAACCTGGCTGCCTCTCCCCGGGCGGACTCAAACCATTGACCTTGGGATTTGGAGTCAAAGAAGCTAACCACACTTCTGAGTTGAAAAAAGACATAATAATAATAAAAAATGTTTTTGAGATCATAAGATATCTTCATATCAGATTTCTCATGGCTGTCTCCTATCATGTACCAAAGTATCTTTGAAGAAAGGTGTGTGTGATACTAATGTTCGCATTGGATGTTAAATTTAGTCTCCAAAACATTACGGAAGGGAAGTATAAGAAACCATTATTAAATATCATATTTATATTCATTTGGATAAACATGTATTCAGCCATAACTAAGAGAACTTTTATGGAAGTTATGCCTGATGTGTAGGATGCTTAGACCGACAAAAACAAGCGCTAATTTCCGTATACATCCTTCTTTTGTCTTAGGATGATTTGGCATGGAGATAGATTAGTGGAGGGATATGTTGAACAGTTATCCTATCTGCTACTTGCAAAGTTAAAGCCAAACATCATAGAATTGGTTAATAGCATAAGTCGATGGTGGAAGAGAAACCCGGGCTACAATTGCACCATGATAAATGTAACAAGCCTATTTCAAGTAGCTAGACAAACTTTCTCATGTACATAGAAAAACTGAAGTCGGATATAAAGCAGGTGAGAAGCTTATATATATCATATCTAGAGATATACACATGGATGTTGACCAAGTATCTTCAATTACCTTTACAACCATGCACCCGGATTGTAAAGTTAGTTCAGGTGCCCTTACCACATTGTATAAACATGACATAGAATAAATAAGTGCCATACCTACAGGAGTGATTTGCGTTGTAATAAAACTGTCATGGTTTGTAAATTACAAGCTCAGACTTCCATTGTGTAATAACACCAGGGTGAATTCAAAACACTGAAGTCTATTGGAGAGTCTACATAGCTCACCTTGCCATTATTAATGATAATTTACATGACAACTCTTTATATGTAGCTTTACATGTTAATGTTCTTTTCTTCAAATCTGAAGTATAATTAACTGCAATAAAACTTTCAAAAATTTGTTTAATCTAATAGCTATGCAATCTAATTGAAAGTCAATCTCCAGTTTGCTTTGCATGTAGATCTAATGAAACCCTGTTGCCCTCTGTCAATAACTAATCAAATTTCTACTTTCAGAAATAGAATTTTCATTCGTCAACAGGAGTATGTGATTGACATGAGAAGTTATGAATGAGTTTATTAGATTTGTCCTGTCATGGCATTTCATTAAATTGTCGTATACAGCACACTAAAGGTCAATTTTTTATTTAATTCATACTTATTTGACCCTTAAATTACCTCTAGATCAAACAAGATGTAATGCACATAGAACTACTTTATAAGTATGACAGAAATTTGACCTCCCTTATCATGAAACTAAAAGTATCATCCTCGAATCTTAGCACTTCTTAGATTGTGCAATATTTTTAATAAACAGAGGACATTTTATCAGGGAATCAAAAAAGGTTAAAATTGAAATAGTAATAGCAGATTGATAAATCAACCACCTTGGAAACGTTGACAATGTTAAAATGAATCCATCTAAGCATACGTTATATATGTTGATTATCGTGATCAGACAAATTATCATCAATAGTCAATGGAAAAACATGTATTTGAAACATAACCATGATATCAAAACCAAATTCAATGGCCCACACCATCAGAATATTCCAGGTAAGCACCTTTTCACCATAATCTATGAAATAAATTTTTATTTATTCACTGAAAATTTGCATTCCCATTTTGTACAGAAAAATAGTCATGGTTATTGAATAATGTTTCATTTCTCTGTTTTATTGCCCTTTAGACCACCTTTTGTAGCCAGCATTATACATGGCTCCTGCAAGAGTTATTACAACCTTGGTGTGTAAAGCAATATCTAAATATGGAATGAAAGATGTCAGATGAGATATATCAAAAGGTTGTTTGAAATAAGTATCCACACAACATTTCATGATCAGATCTGGTTGAAATAATCTAAAGTAAGTGTCTAACAAAGAATATACAGTCTAACCTGCCATAGCAACTCACTGAATTAAAGGAAAACCTGTCTTATGTGACCTAAACGAATGGTTCCCAAAGTGTTTTTTCCAATATAAATCACCTGAATTAAGAGACCACCTGCCATATGTGACCTTTTTTTCTCCTTCCCTTGGACAGTCTCTTAAAACAGGTTTGACTGTATATTGTTGAAAACGATGATGGTATGTAGCCAATTACTGGCCAATTTTATGTCTCTGTAATATAGAACAGCACAGCCTCATCATAACTTTCCAAAATAAAATTTGACTCATTTTTCTGCAACCAATGTATTGCAGTGGGTAACAAAGTAAAAAGGGGATTGACTTTTAACTTCGTTATTGGCATCCTTCGTTTTAAGCATCAGAATTTACTACATATATAGATAAATAGCAATTCTTTTCCGGGATTTTGTTCATCTTTATTATAGCACTGAATTGGCTTAAAGCAGATTTGTTATAGACAGACTCTACTGTACTTACCTAATCTCCCCCCAGCTGGAGGTGTGCGAACTGAAACTCTGTTTGATGTAATGGAGGACTTCCCTATCTATAAAGTGAAAGTAGAATCATAAGTTCAAAAGACTATGGAGAGTACTAAGGGAAAGCAAAAATATCAAAGTTAATTGTCAAAGATTAACTAAAAAGTGTATTAGAACATTACATTTTCCTAAATGTCACCTCATTTATGAAATCATCTTCAGTGTACAAGATCTGAGGTGACAGTTAAAATACAACCTACTGTTTATCATTATTCTAGGTCACAGAAAAATCTCTTAAGTGGCCATCTTACTTATCAAGGCAATCTTACCAAGTCACACAGGTGGTCTCAAACCAAGGTTCTAAAGGATATCTTTAAACTGGGTGGGGGCAGCTCTGAAGTACATTCATCCTTCTGGCACTGTCTGTGCCTCTTTTCCTCCCACCTTTGCTTGGGAGTTAAATATTCAATTTTTTCTTGTTATACTTTTGATCTGATTATTAAATTTATAATTTAATGACTTTTTCACACTACTGTCTTTGTTAATTCTTTGCCTCCTCCCTAGCAAACCTAGCTCAGCCCAGCTAAGCTGTCCTGTTGAGCATCAGCATGATATAATTATTTTCCAAGCAGTAAATGGTTGTGCTGTAATACATGCAGAGTTTTCTTAGATATAAAACCATTTTTACCAATTACAGTTATGTAGGTCTACAAAGATTTATATGGGAAGTCTGTATTTAAAATGTGCTCCTAGCTTTCTGCCCTACCTTAAATTCTGCTACTGACTTGTTCACATCTACCTATACAACAGAGTATGGACCATATGTTTAATCTCAGTCTAGATGTTGATATGGATTTTTGAAGCTATTTTTATAACTTAGGAGTCCTTAAATAGTCTTACTGTCTTCAATCATACTGTATCAAGAATATAATAAATATGAAATAATTGTTATAATCATCAGTAGATTAACGTCTAAGCCACAGAGAGTGTTAAGTGCTAAGTAGTAAAACAAAAATGTGTTGTCATTTACTGTTGTTATTGTATTGTTGTTTAACGTCCCACTCAAGAATATTTCACTCATACGGAGACAAATTTTGCCTATGCTTGGCACTGCTGGCCATAGAGCACGGAGGGTTCTTTAATATGCCAACACCTACTGTGACACGGGACCTCGGTTTTTACTGTCTCATCTGAAAGACAGGGACGTTGTCATTTACTAAAATAGTCATGTAGATTAAGGGACATAACTCTTAAAGTCAATGTATTACAGTAAATTCTTGAAATTCATTTCCATAAAAAAACGATTTTGGTGCCTGGAAACAACAACACTTTTTCAATAGTTATGAGTTTAATTTGTTTTTAACATTTAACCTGCATGCAAATGCAGTGTCCTTTTGAATCAGAGTGAAAAATCACCTACATGCAGCCAGAAGACTACATTGCCATAGGGGCCTCAGTGGCCGAGTGGTTAGCGGGTTCCACTGAGAATCGAAAGATGCGGGTTCGAGCAACGTAGCGCCACTCCACAGTTGGCCGTCCCTGTCTTTCGGATGAGAAAGAAAAAACCAAGGTCCCGTGTCATAGTAGGTGTTGGTATGTTAAAGAACCCTCCCTGCTCTACGGCTAGCAGTACCAAGCATAGGCAAAATTTGTAGCCCTTCACTGGCACACGGTGACGTCTCCATGAGTGAAATATTCATGTGTGGGATGTTAAACAACAGTACAATACAATACCATACATTGCCAGATCTTAAGATTAAAGAAATTCTATCTAATTATCATCACCATGAAAATCATAAGATTCACCTACTATGTCTGAGATTTCCTTGTATAAATAATCAGAATGTGTTCAATTTATACAAAAATTAACAGACTGAGTAATATCAAATTGAGTTCATATGCTTATTCTTTAAACTACAGTTGAACCTGTCTTGAGAGATCACTGTCATGAGAGACTGCCTGTGTTGAAAGACCACATTTCTATGGCAGAATGGGTGGTCTCTCAAGACAGGTTCCAATGTATTAATTAAGTAAGACACAAACAAAAACAAACAAACAAAAAAAAAACTTACTAAATGTGATATTCCATGTTGTGACATCATTAATGACTGAGGAAGAGCATGAGAAGTCCTGTAAATTGAAAACTAAAAGTACATAAATTTGTGAATTTGCAACTGTACTGACTTAACTACACTTGTTCAAGACCAGGCTTAATCATGGCCCTGCTTTTGTTTAAAAATCAATAAGACAACTGGTGTTTGTCCCAAAAGCAAGCACGCAATGTATGATGGTGAGACTTGCACTAAAACCGAAAGGTTAAGGGTCAAAGTCCCAACTACAGCATGATCCTTTTTTCTCTATAATTTGGATGATACAGTAAACACCTGGGTCATATGTCAGGAATAAGCTTGGCACATTAAAGGTCTGTAACTGCAAAAGATACAAGACCCTGTCTGAGGCACATCATACGCCCATCGCAAGTTTTGTTACAGGGAAAATGACAAAAAATGAAAACAACAAATTTGTGTGCTCCGGACAAAGGGAAATTTTTTTTTAACAAAGGGCAATAACTCTGTAAAAACTGCAGCTAGAGTTATGGTTCTGAACATTAGGGACACTGCACTGCACCTTGTGATTGTCTTGATGTGTATGAAGTTTAATGAATCTATCATGCACGGTTTTGGCTCCGGACAAAAAAAAAGTTAAGGGACAGGAGGACAAATGGACAACACCACACCATAATATGTCCCGTCATTCGACGGGCGTATAAAAATCTTAAGCATAGATCAGAATTCTGCAGCTTGCATCAACTCAATGTTATGGTGATTTAACTAAGATAATGTTGAAATGGTGTACAATGTAGTATTTAACAACAATAAAATGAAAATATTTCATTAGATACAAATAGAGCTGAAAAATATACATCTGCAAGAAGGAGAAACTTCAGTTCTTCATGTCTCTCTCCATGTTATTATTCTCCAAATTATATTAATACAACTAATGTAAAAATGTATAAAAAAAAAAGCAGTTCATTAAAAATCTTAAATGGAAAATTGATAACATCCCCCCCCCAAAAAAGGGGGGGGGGCTATATCTAAAATTTAGAAACATTGATACGGAAATTTTGTGTTGATAGGTTAGAAACTTACCCTAATGACACTGCCACAGGAGTACCTGTAAAATAATAATAGAATAAATACATTTGCCATCAACAGACTAAACATAATTAAGTTTTCAGTTTGCACTGCTAAAACAGAGTTCAATTCCTGTGGTTGGCTTTTTCTGCCCATTGGATGAGACAGTAAAAACCGAGGTCCCATGTCACAGTAAGTGTCGGGTGCTGATGTTAAAGATCCCTCCCTACTCAGTGTTGAGCATAGGCCAAATTTGCCACACTTTACCCTACAGCCTTCACTCTCCATATAAGTAAATGATTCTTCAGTGGGACGTTAAACATTACTAGTACAATTACAAATCAGTTCTTTATGATCTATCTCTGATTAAAACATTTTCATGACGTAATCTTTTGTTCTCTGCCATCCAATATATCACAGGATGGACAGGTAACACCTGTACGTGTCCATTATTTACCTTTAGGTCTCCAATATTTCTTCAAATATTGGAGACCTACAGGTAAAATAATGGACACCTAAAGGTAAAACACTGGATGCAACATATAGAAATGCATGAAAATTCCTGTTGAACTAAGGCATTATCCATGCAAATTAAATCCAACGTAAATACCAGTATTTATTTTGAAACACAACTTGTTGTGTACAACTTGAAGTGTGTGTGAAGTTTGTTCACTTGTGAAGTACAACTTCCACTTGTACATCCTTGTGCATATTATGCCCATTCAACTTTGCTCTTCAGTATATAATCCGCTTCATCAACAATTGCTGATTTGCAGATAAAGATATGTGAAATGTTTTCTAAGACTCGGCTTGTAACATACATGTAGTTGATTTTTAACACAAGTGCGGATCTAGAGGGGACGGGGGCTAGGGGTCAGCCTCCCTCCCTGGAATTTACCGAGTATCTCCCATATACATTGTATGTATACGATCATTGTTCATTGATGCATTAGATGCTCATTTTAAGAGGGTTTTTTGCCACAAGTTTGCACCCCCACCCCCTCGTGAAAAAATCCTGGATCCGTGCATGGAAATGCAAGATATGGCGATATATCAGAGAATATGTCCATTTTCAGAGTTAATAATCGCATTTTCCATATCAAACATGTTTTAGTGCACTTCACTCAGATTGTATCAACAGAATCACTGAAATTTTCATGCACGGATCAAGGTTTTTTTTTTGCCAAAAGGAGAGCATCATTTACCAATGACCATATACATTTTCGGTATATATTTTGCAAATCACATAAACTCCATAAATCCGTGGATATTTAACCTGTGCCATTCTACTTTGAGTAAAGAAAATGCCATTGTCCATCTTGCTTGTTTTACAGTCCGAGTAATACTGACTGAAGGGGTACACATTAATAGTAAAAAGTATTCAGGTGCTGAAAAGCACATGAAAAAAATGTTCATTTATTCTTTGATGGGGCTCCCTAAAGAATAAAAAAAACTTTGAGTGAATACTCACTATTACCTGTAGCAGTCCAAAGTGCAGGAGAATAAGTGCTTTTTCTTTGTCTTTGATCACTTTTTCCCCCTCTTCCTCTTTTTTCAAAAACATTTTTTTTTTTTTTTTTGTCATTTTTACATGCTTCTTTTGTTTCTGTTAATTTTCATTTATTTTCCTTCTCTTATTTAGATCTAAACTTTTGCACTGAAAATATGACAAGGGGAATAAATCTTGGCATGAGTCATGATCTGGTAGTCCGGAAAATTCATTAATCCAGACCAATTGCTTGGGGACGAATGTGTCCGGACCAATGAGACATCACTGTACATTATCATTATATATTTTGCAAATTAGCTAAAATCAAAGATACGTGGATATTATACTGTGCCATTCTACTTTGAGTAAAGAAAATATCACTGTCCATCTTGCTTGTTTTAAAGTCTGAGTAATACTGACTGAAAGGGTACAAATTAATGGTAAAAAGTATTCAGGTGTTGAAAAGCACCTGAAAAAAATGTTCATATAGTCTTTGATAGGGCTACTTAAAGGCTAGAAAACTTTAAGTGAATGCTCACTATTGTTGTTGTTGCGTTGTTTAATGTCCCACTCAAGAATATTTCACTCATATGGAGTCGTCACCGTGTGCTGGTAAAAGGCGACAAATTTTGCCTGTGCTCGGCACCGCTGGCCTTAGAGCAGGGAGGGTTCTTTAACGTGCCAACACCTACTGTGACACGGGAACTGGGTTTTTATTGTCCTATCCGAAAGGCAGGGACGGCCAATTGTGGAGTGGCGCTGCGGGAATCAAACCCCAGATCCCTCAGCTTGAAGTCGAACACACTAATCACTCGGCCATGCAGACACTGAATGCTCACTATTACCTGTAGCAGTCCAATAAGTTAAACAATGGAGTTCCTTAGAGGAAATATATTGCATGACTGATCACCTGGAAAGTGTTATTCTGAGAACAATATGGGAAAATGTTTTAAGTAAGATATAAGCTTCAAACTTTCTATTATGTGAAAATATTGGACAGTCTGAGGCGCTAGAGGCCCCAGTCTGAGGCGCTACATGCCTCAGACAGTCCAATATTTTCACATACATGTAGTACACAGATTTCAGCTTATATCCAATATATAAACATGCATTGATTACTAGGTCTGCTGATAATTAATTTCAAAAGATCAAGATGATATTTCGTAGAGCTTTGGACTGTGTTTTATTTGAGAGATCAAAAATTTTGTTCCAAAGATTGTTACTCAATTTGATTAATTTGTTAATGAAAATATTGGGGACAATAGCTTTACTTCAAGAGATAGAAAACTTTTGGAGATAGACTTGTTTATAAGATTTTACTGTATTTCTGTTACCCTGAAAATCAACTCTCAAATGAATCAGTCATTCCTAACTCATTTGAAAACTACTTAGAAGACACATCAAACAATGGCACACACAACAATTATAGTCACCTAAGTTTCACTTGCAGGTAAAGAAAATTTGATTGATAACAATGCCGAAGCTAAGTAAGAAGCAAAAAAATCTCAGAACAAAAAAAGGCTTTTAAATACTGGCTAGTGGTAGGCATGTGAAATATGAAAAAAAATATCCATTATCATTTGACAGGTATCAACCTGATCAATATTCTGTGGAAAGACAAACAGATAGGCCTCATTTATAGCTACGTGAGCAAACATG
The DNA here is from genome assembly GCA_016161895.1 of Pinna nobilis. Classification (NCBI taxonomy): domain Eukaryota; kingdom Metazoa; phylum Mollusca; class Bivalvia; order Pterioida; family Pinnidae; genus Pinna; species Pinna nobilis. The sequence goes on along the minus strand of JACSZP010007177.1, from coordinate 6,973 downwards.
ATTTAAGATATAATAAGGAGCCCTGACAAGTATATTCCTCTTTACTCACACACACATGCAGCAGTTTTAATTCACCTGAACCAAACTTTTCAGTGAGCTCTTATCGTTACATTTTGTTGGGCATTCATCTGCCCATCTGTATATTTTTAACATTTTCTACTTCTTCTCAAGAATCACTGGACCAAGTTAAACCAAGCTTGGCATAAAGCATCTTTGAGTGAAGGAAATACATATTTTTGCAAATGAAGAGTTAGGCCCTTATCAAAGAGGGAATAACTAGGACACAGAAATCCTAGAAAGGACCTAACAGACACCCACCTTTGTTAAACAGACTGTTTTTTCCCTTCTCACTCTAAGTTCTCACTATTGCAAAATTTGAACCTTTTTGGCCCCAGGCGGGGCCTCTTTTAGACCCAGGGAGATGGTTTGAACAAACTTGACATCTACATCACCAAATATTGATCCCTGGCAAATTTGGTTGAAATTGGCCAACTCGTTCTTGAGAAGAAGCCTAAAATGTGAAATCCTATAGTTACCCTATGGAAAAACTTTTACCCCAGGGCGGGGCCAAAAATGACCCAAGGGCCTTCTCTTGAACAAACTTGAATCTATACCCCATAAAGATGCTATATCCCAGACATTGGCAGATTTGGCCTTGTACTTTCAGAGAAGAAGAATTTTTAAAGTTGCAAAATTTGAACCTTTTTGGACCCAGGGGGAAGGTTTGAACAAACTTGAGTCTACATCACCCAATGTTGATCCCTGGCAAATTTGGTTGAAATTGACCCACTGGTTTCTGAGAAGACGTCAAAAATGTTAGAGGTTCCTGAGAAGCATAAAATCTGAAATCCTATAGTAACCCTATGGAAAATGTTTAACGCCAGGGCGGGGCCAAATTGACCCAAGGGCCTTCTCTTGAACAAACTTGAATTTACACCCCATAAGGATGCAATATTCCAGAAATCAGCATATTTGACCTTGTACTTTCAGAGAAATTTTTTTTAAAGCTGCAAAATTTGAACCTTTTTGGCCCCATGGGCTAAGCTAATTTTGGACCCAGGGGGTGGTTTGAACAAACTCGAGTCTTCATCACCTATTGTTGATCCCTCACAAATTTGGTTGAAATTGGCCGACTGGTTCCTGAGAAGAATAAAATCTGAAATTCTATAGTAACCTTAATGGAAAATGTTTAACGCTAGGGCAGGGCCAAAATAACCCCAGGGCCTTCTCTTGAACACACTTGAATCTACACTCCATAAGGATGCTATATCCCAGAAATCAGCAGATCTAGCCTTGTACTTTCAGAGAAAATTTTTTTTTAAAGTTTCAAAATTTTAACCTTTTTGGCCCCATGGGCCAAGGTAATTTTGGACCCAGGGGGTGGTTTGATCATACTTGAGTCTAGGCCCACTGGTTCCTGAGAAGAAGCCGAAAATGTGAAATCCTATAGTAACCCTATGGAAAATGTTTAACCCAAGGAAGGGGCCAAAAATGACCCCAGGGCCTTCTCTTGAACAAACTGAATCTACACCCATAAGGATGCTATATTCCAGAAATCAGCATATTTGACCTTGTACTATCACTCAATGTTGATCCCTGGCAAATCTGGTTGAAATTGGCCCACTGGTTCCTGAGAAGAAGCTTAAAATGTAAAATCCTATAGTAACCTTATGGAAAATGTTTAATCTAAGGAAGGGGCCAAAAATGATGCCAGGGCCTTCTCTTGAACAAACTTGAATCTACACCCCATAAGGATGCTATATTCAAGAAATCAGCAGATCTAGCCTTGTACTATCAGAGAAGAGGATTTTTTAAAGTTGCAAAATTTTGACTGTTTTGGCCCAAGGTTTGGGCAATTTTTGGACCCAGGGGTGGTTTGAACAAACTTGAGTTTGCATTATCCAATGTTGATCCCTGGCATATTTGGTTGAAATTGGCCTTATGGAAAATGTTTTACCCAAGGGTGGGGCCAAAAATGACCCAAGGGCCTTCTCTTGTACAAAATTGAATCTACACCCCATAAGGATGCTATATCCCAGAAATCAGCAGATTTGGCCTTGAGTCTACATCACCCAATGTTGATCCATGGCAAATTTGGTTGAAATTTGCCCACTGGTTCCTGAGAAGAAGCCTAAAATGTGAAATCCTATAGTAACCCTATTGAAAATGTTTTACCCCAGGGAGGGGCCAAAAATCACCCCAGGGCCTTCTCTTGAACACACTAGAATCTACACTCCATAAGGATGCTATATCCCAGAAATCAGCAGATCTAGCCTTGTACTATCAGAGAAAATTTTTTTTTAAAGTTTCAAAATTTTAACCTTTTTGGCCCCATGGGCCAAGGTAATTTTGGACCCAGGGGGTGGTTTGATCATACTTGAGTCTAGGCCCACTGGTTCCTGAGAAGAAGCCAAAAATATGAAATCCTATAGTAACCCTATGTAAAATGTTTAACCCAAGGAAGGGGCCAAAAATGACCCCAGGGCCTTCTCTTGAACAAACTGAATCTACACCCATAAGGATGCTATATTCCAGAAATACAGCCTTGTACTTTCAGAGAAGAAGATTTTTTAAAGTTGCAAAATTTTAACATTTTCGGCCCCAGGGTGGGGCCATTTTTTACCCAGGGGGTGGTTTGAACAAACTTGAGTTTGCATCACCCAATGTTGATCCCTGGCAAATTTGGTTGAAATTGGCCTACTGGTTACTGAGAAGAAGTCAAAAATGCTAAAAGGTTATGCACGACAGACGAGGACGGATGGCAACGGATCGCAATAAAAAAACAGGGACAGCTAACCCCAGTGTGGCTCAGATTTGAACTCCTGTCCTCAGGACCAGAAGTTGAACATAGCATCCCCAGGTCCAATTAGTACTTTTTCAGAAATAATGATACTAGGATTGACCTTTTTAAAATCTGAGTTCCTCTTTTGGGAGCCTCAAGTGTTTTTTTATAAGTTTTAAATTGTGTTATGCAAAACCAGACCCCAAAGGAAAACTCCATGCACGATTTGAAGAAGATCCCTCTGTTACTTTCTCTGTAGTAATGATAACAGAACAAGAGTTCGGGGCCATGGAGGCCTTGTGGTTGGCATGTTTAACTTAGAGTTGAATGGTCTTGGATTGGAATTTGCACATCGCATCACTATGGCTGGCCGTCCCTGTCTTCTGGATGAGACAGTAAAAACCAAGTTCCCATGTCACAGTTGGTGCTGACATGGTAAAGAACTCTCCCTGCTCTATGGCAACAAGTGCATAGGCAAAACTTGTCACTCTTCACCAGCATATAGTGACATCTCCATATGAATGAAATATTCTTGAGTTGGATGTTAAACAACAATACAAAAACGATCTAGCAGAACAAGAATTCTGCTTTTGAGGCCCCAATTCTTTTTGGATCTGTTCCAAAATGTGGCATCCAAAACTAAACCCCAAAGAGAAACTCCATGCAAGTTTTGAAGAAGATCCTTTCTTTACTTTCTCAATAATAGCACCAAAGGGATTGACTTTTTGACACCTGAGTTTCTCTTTTTTGGTCCCAAGTTTTGGAGATTTGTTCCAAAATATGGTATGCAAAACTATTTTACCCCAATGGGAACCTCCATGTAAAATTTGAGAAAGATCCCTTTTGTACAGTTTAAGAAATACAAGTAGTAATGAGGAATTGTCTTGATTTAGCTAAAATGTCTCCCCTTCTATAAAATGAAAGAGTAATGTGGTGTCTTTTATGATGTTTAGTTCTATAGAATATTGTATAAATTGATAGTGGTTGCAAATTGACACATACTTAATAATCAAAGGGTCAATCCCTATCATATTTGTTCATGACACATCCTCTTGATGTAATTTCCATATATATTAGCAAGATTCATCATTTAATCCTAATTACATTGAAAGTAATGCTAAAGACAGTCATTGTTAAACAAAGGGCAATAACTCTGCAATAAAGGGAATGAACCCTGAAATTTTTGTTCATGACATATTATCTTAATGTCATAAACATGTATACTAAATATTATCACATGTATACCAAATATTATCATTTTATCTTTAATACATAGATGGTTATGCTGTAGACAGTAATTTTTAACAAACAACAATAACTCTGCAATAAAAGGGCCAATCCCTATGATTTTTTATGACACATTGTCTTGATGTCATTACCATATATTGCAAGTTTCATCATTTTATCGTAATTACCTAGATATTTATGCCGTAGACAGTAATGTTTAACGAAGGGCTATAACTCTGTAATTATAGGGCTAATCCCTGAAATTATTCATCATGACACATCATCTTGATTTCATTACCATATACATGTATAGCAAGTTTCATCATTTTATCTTGATTGCATACACATGCAGTTATGCTATAGACAGTAATTTTTTAACAAAGAGCAATAACTCTTTAATACAATTAAAGGGTCGATACTTGAAAATTTTGTTTATGACACACTGCCTTGATGTCATAACCATGCATACCAAATATTATCATTCTATTTCAAATACATAGGTAGTTATGCTCTAGATAGTAATTTTTTAAACAAAGGGCAATAACTCTGCAATTAAAGCGCCCCATAGTGGCACATTTATGGTCAGATTTGATTTTCATTCGCTAACTTTGTAGATATTGGCTTAACAATTAGGTAGACTAAATTTGAAAGAAACTTGATCATTTGTTTTAGAAGAAGAGTTTCTAAAGATGTACCAATTTTATCACTTTTTGGCCTCTTTTGGAGCCCCTGCCACATTTTCAGTTGGCAAAAAGTATTTGGTTTCATATGAAGTCACGCTTGACAAAGTTTGGTTGAATTTCAACTTGTGATTCTTGAGAAGAGCTAAAAATTGTGAAAAGTTAACAACATACTAAAGATGATGAAGGACAACAGACAAAACATAATCGCTATGGCTATAAAATAATCAAATTCTCTATTACCCATATTTTTTTAATATCATGGCATAACAATCATGTGAACAAGGGGTACATTTACCATGAATTACACTAAAAATGATTTTAAAAAAAATCATATATCTATGCAAATTTTCTTAATCTGGTCATTTTGATAACTCAAGAGAAGGAATGTCGCATTAATAAATTCAAGTTGGCAAATTAAGCAAACAATGCATATAAGCAAAATGATCACAGAATGTCTAACAAATACAAAATGACTGTGACTTTTGCAAGAGTAGCATGATATATCTGATATTGTTTAGAGAGTATAGACATATATCTGAGTATTATCTCTCTGCTTTTATGATTGTTTATGATTGATCCTTAATATGTTTGGAGTATACAAACCCATGCTGCACTATCTACTGAGTCATACTTGACATTTCTTCTGCCAAATATTCTTAGCACTTTCTTTTCGTTTTGTGTCTGTGTACTGTCATGACTTGTCCATCTCCTGATGTGTGTCTTCTTATCTGATTTCTTAATTTTTAACAATGAGCTGTAAAAGCTTTTCATTGATGTTGGTATCAACCTGTTGGAATAAGGATGTGAACATTGCTTCTGCACAGGTGTAAATTGGTTTATAGAAGTTGGTGCAATTTTAATTTCACAAAGTCTATTTTGATTTAGTATCTGTGTCACTGCAAAATTTTTTAATCTACGCCAAGATATTCCGGATGCCATTTGTACCTTAGTAACTTAACAGGTACTCTGGTCTTCTTTCCATCTGAAATGAAAAAGAATTATCAGTACAACAGAACTTGTTCATATAGTTCATGTATTGCAAGATCATTTTCAGAACATACCATTTTATTTCTTTGGTGATTCTGTTGAGAGACATTTTCTAATGCAGTCACAATACCTTAAAGAGGGAGGGATCTCTGGGTAATACTTGTTTAGAAAAGATAAAAAATATTTTTGAAAAATGATATTCCCAAATTTGGACTTGTTCTCCTTAACTATGTTTTAAACTTCCTGCAAAATATTGAAACTATGTTTCTCTAACAAGGGGGGCCCAAATGGGCCTATATCGCTCAATTGAGCAATATGAGCACAAGAAGAGATCAAACACATTAGCTGAAAATGTCAACAACAAAAAAACATCAAAAAAAATATTTCTGAATGGAACCAAATAAAATAACACTTCTTCACATATCCTTGTTACGGAAGTATAGAGGGGACATGTTGGAAACAATTATGTCATGCACATGACTTTATTAAACAATAGCAAACATTTCCCAGACATAAGAATAATAATTACTGAAAGAACTGAAATCTGAAAGCAAAGGTAGTGTGTTCTACAGCAATTTATCAACACTCATCATAGACGGATCCAGGATTTTCTCATAAACTGTTCAGATTAATTTATGCATATTTCCAGCAAACTCCACTATCACATTCAAGAATAAATCATTAGCTTTGTTGGTTGGTTGTATTACTGTTTAACGTCCCCCTCAAGAATCTTTCACATAGGCCTATTTGGATACCACATCGTGTGCCGGTGAAGAGCTATATGAATAATCTGTCTTTTGCTCGATACCTATGGTTATTAAGGAACAGAGGGTTTGGTTGTGACAAGGGACTTCAGTTTTTACTGTCTCATTCCAATGACAAGAGATCCTAGAAGGATCTTGACTCCCACCATCAATAGATCTTTAATAGACCTATGACTGACTGTTCTTACCCTTCTTACTCTTAGTTCTCTATATGCCTTCAATAACTGGACCTTCTATTTCAAGACCAAACCCCTTGGAGCTCCATTTTTTCTAATTAGCTCGAAAATATGACATACAAACTAGAACTCATGGGGATCTTCCATGCAAATTTTTATTAAGATCCCTTCTGTACTTTCTCGGAAATAGCGATTTACTTTTAAAACATGTGTTCCCCCTTTGGGGCCTCAATTCTTTTCGGATCAATGGCAAAATGTGGTATGCAAAACTAGAACCCATGGGAACAAAGACTTCTGAATAATTGCGCAATGCATCCATTGCGAAATTTCGCGCTAAATCCTGTTTTTGAACAA